>CAIGRK010402707.1:0-10312 GCA_903798315.1 Fraxinus greggii | reverse complement strand
TTCATTAATTGAAAAAAAAAAAAAGAAAGATACAAGAAATAAGAGCTTTAAATACTAACATAAGTAAAATGCCTAATCTACCCTTAAGATACAATAAAACTAATATATTTAACAATATGGTGTCAAAGTACCGCACATTGATACATCAGTTTGCCCTGACTGGAGGAATGTATCATGCGAAAATCCAACATGTGATTTTCTAATGATTGATATCGTCGTCGCATTTCAATTTTTCTAGGACACATAAAATGTAATAGCCACGTCCAAGATTATGACTACTCAATCCACCGCGGGGCATTCCATAATTAAGTTGAATTCACAATCATAACTTGAAAAAATAAGTTAAATACACGAAGAAAGAGAAATGCATCATTAATCATAGAAAAACAAAACGTTTTTAACATACTTTTTTCTTATGTACAAGTAGCAATATTGTATCCATATTTCTACTTTCGATATCGAGAGAAATTGGAGGTCAATTTTCAAGGGCATCACTTCTATACTAACGACAAATTATGAGGTTACTCAAATTTAAGGAATCTGGTCTTCAAGATTAGACTTCAATCCTTATTACAAGATTAGAATCTTGACTAAAATTTACTATCCACGTACAAATAATCAAACACACATACAAAAAACCCATCTACATCAAGCGTGTAACTTACTTTTTCTTTATCGAGTTGGTATTTTTCACAATCTGACAGTATCAACTTCCACTGCCTTGTGACACTCTAGGCTAAATTACGTCATTTTTCGTTTAGCGAGAAGTAAAATTTTCAACGTCTCTCCGACCTATGTCTCTCGGATGAGTACATCTCTGCTACACCCGACCAAGATCCCAATATGTTGACAACATAGTGCAACGAATGTTGTCGAGGAATTAGCCTCGAAACCCCTAAATGTACCTTCCTCAACAAAAGTGTATATGAACGGAGACGAGACAGGTGATCGATGGACTGAAAGCCATTGATCACTATGGTTGGGGACCACGAAGAGAGAATTTTCATTTGATTAGCTTTTTCTCTTTTCGAATGATGAGAAGAAAAAATGACGTTTCAGGGGGGCGTCTTAGCCATGTTCTCAGTGGGAGTTGTGCGTTGAGTCATGTCACTGAGTATAGGCTAGTCGCAACAGAGATACTATGAACATTATCGACAAATTTTGGACATTTATCTAAAGTTTGTGAATAGTGTGCATTTTTCAATTCAAATTAGCTTAACCAAAACGGGTGTTTTGTAGAGTTGACTTTTTTTGTTCCCTTCAACTACTGTTCTAATTAAGTTCTAAGTCTAAACTAATATTCAAGGGATTTTTTTTTTTGTGAATTTACTCGACCCGCTTGCTTCTCTATCAGTTCAACACAGTTGACGACACGTCAGTTTTTTTGCAAAGAGTAACAATTTACATATGCAAATGTGGCTTTGTGATTTTGATCGAGAATGAACATACAAAATAACATGGGTCCAAGGGGTTATGAGACCGCCCAACGGAGCTCTCGACCATATGAGTCACATAAATATCATTTAAATCTTGTTTTTAACCTGTGGGATGAGTGATGCTGCCCAGTTTTAGCAGTTCCGACCATAACCTGTCCAAGAAATCCAATAAACTGGAATTCAAAAACAGTACCTTTTCCTTCATCATATCTCTCTTTTCTCTGAAAAATTGTGCATGGATTGTGTTGATAAATTTCATACAGGTGTTGATAGTAGTATTCTTGAGCCGGAATTCGTTAAGGCCTTCAACTCTACCAGCAATCCAGGACAACTTTCAGGCCCCTCCTGAAAAAGATTGCTAATTTGGTAGAGAATGTGTTTATGATCTTCCACCAGTTTTAAACAAAGAGCTTATCGAAAATTGCCACGACTCGGACCCTTGGCCATGGAGTTCCAAGTACTGCAACGCCGTGTCCAATGGTGGTTTTTGCCCAAGAGCCATTGGGCTTGATGGCATAGTTCCCGAAAATCTTACTCTGGCATGGTACTGGACCAAGATGTATGCTGCTGAAGTCATTTACCATGAGAGGATTTTGAATTACAAGTGCAGAACAACAAATCTAGATGAGGCAACAGTATTTTACATTCCATTTTATGTTGGACTTGCAGTTGGGAAGTATTTGCGGTTCAATCATACTGCAAAAGATCGCGACCGACGTAGCTTGATCATGCTGAATTGGGTTAAGAGTCAACCATCCTGGCAAAGAACCAATGGCTCTGACCATTTCATCATGCTAGGCAGATTAACATGGGATTTTCGAAGATTGCACGATAGTGACACTGAATGAGGAACAAGCTTCATTTACATGCCCTTAATGAAAATTGCTTTGCGTTTAACTGTGGAAAGAAGTCAATGGGATGAGCTAGAATTCAGTGTACCTTATCCTACATCATTCCACCCTAGATCTCAATCTGATATCCAGCAATGGCAAAGCTTTATCTGCGATGGAAAGCGTGAAAGCCTTTTTTGCTTTGTTGGGGCGATGCGTAAGAGTTTCAAGAATGATTTTCGAGGGCTGTTAATGAATTACAGCTAGAATGAATCCGACTCCTGCAGGCTTGTGGACTGTTCAGTAACACACTGCTATGATGGTGCACCGGCAATTCTTGAAACTTTTCTTAATTCAAATTTCTGTTTGCAGCCAAAAGGAGACGGTTTCACAATAAGGTCTAATTTCGATTGCATGCTGTTTGGTGCAATTCCAGTAAGGAAGTTGTTGATGGCACTTACCAGGAACAGCAGAGGCTTATTCAGTGTTTATTGACCATAATGAAGTGAGAAATGGTACTGATATTAGAAGTGTTTTAAAGATATACAGTAGATAGGAGGTGAGTAAAATGAGAAGGACAATTATCGATTTCATGCCCGAGTTTTCGTATGCAAGTTTGAAAGTTGATTTGGGGAGTGTTAAAAGACACATATTGATATTACCATGGATGGAGTATTGAGAAGGTTTGTGCAGCAAAAGCAACCGGGGTCTGATGAAGAAGTAAATACATAGGAAGAAAATTTACGCGTTAGAACAACACAAACTACATGTTGCAATGTACGTCTTCCCTCTCTTCTTTTTGGCTCCTCGTATGCCTATTTTTTGATTACTCATTTACACGTACAGGTTCAAAAATAGTATGTGTTAAATAAACGTTGATCATAAAAAAATTCTTTCTGTGATGATCTTACTGACCATTAGTGTTAATTTTATTGACACTCAGATATAAGAGGGCAATTTGCGTGTCATAAATATCATTCCATTATAGTTTCGTGGTACCATAGTTGGTCTAAGTTCGGGTGATGTTCTCTGTTATTCCTAGTACGGGTATGCAACTGATTGAAAAGATGCACGATCGGCTTTGTCATTATATCATTGTCTTTACATTAAATGACTTATATTTATATCGTCTTAGCAATCGACTTTCTATTAGTACTTTACCATTTAAAGTGCAGTCAACAGTATAACCCAATCACTTCATCACAATGTGTATCAAAAAATATTCAACAAAACTAGCTGTTTCTGAAGCAAGACTTTGAGAAGTAAAATTCAGAGGAATTTTTATTTCTTTTATTGTAATTCCTAATATAATAGTACTCTCTAATAGTGACATTAACAACTCCTAAGCTTGTCCATTGCATAAACTTCACTTGAGAAAACTTCTTTTTCTATTTTGTTGAGTAGTAGTATGTATTTATATTATAAAATTTTATGTGGTATTTAGAATATAGAATAGTAGTCAACTCCAATATATCATCCAGGAAAACAATTTTTTGAAGGTGGCTCTATAAATAAAGATTCTAGAGGGTCACAAGTATCATTTAAATTTCATTTTCAATATATTTCCTCACATAAGCAAGATTATTTGATGAAAAGAATAGTGACAGGACTAAAACCCAAAAAGTTATATGTTCTCTGACTAGAAGATTTTAGAGAGAGTCGCAAGTAAACCTTTAACTAGTATAGTTTTTGCTCTATTTTTATTTCTCTATTCTTTTCGATATTTTTAGAGGACAATGCTCAAAGTACACCTTCATTTCCAGCATAAAATTATAAAGGTCGTCGAAACATCAAGGAATAGACAAAGTTTCTCCCTTCAAACATATCATAGTAAAAGATATTCTTCCATTCAAAACACCATGAAGTCTATACACTCTTCCACTTCACTTTTTAAGCTTATCATACAGAGTAGCAATTTTGATGCACCAGGCTGACCATGTTTCATCCTCAACAAAGTTTACTCTCTATAAACAAACCAGTACCCCTCGTTCGCTACCCTGTGCTAGCTTGCCTATACTCACCTATCTGTCTCAGACTGTATCTCTTTCATTTATTGTTCTTTTACAGGGGAGAATTCACAGGTAAATATGATTGCAAATAAGTAGAATTGGCATTTCTCTTGGCCTTGATGAATTCTGATAGCAATTCCTGTACAATAAAACTCAATGCCTCTTCGCTAGCGTTTTCTTTAATCCCTTCAAAATTTTCCAGAACCAAATTAAGTTCATGACAGTGAGCATTGAGGGAATAACAAGTACCAATCGACGCCCAAAGACGTGCATCTGCTTCACCTGTTGCAGGAGAAAAGAACAGTACAATGAAATGCAAAGTCGAGATGTTATTGATAAATATATGCTACTACTTGTAAGCGAAAATGAAACGAAATATCCAATTCTGCAAATGCGTTTCTTAGCCGGAATAAAGATGCTCCACTGATTTTAGACATGAAGGAAAGAGTATTATAATATTTCATATATTGTGGTTGCCACAACTTAAACTCTACTGAAAAAATCCAGTTACTCTAATGTCAATCTTATGAGAAACTCCATATAAAGATGGAAAGCAGCGAGGATCTGTCCAGAGTAGCTCAAACTCCTAAAGTTCTTAATATTACCTGATTATAATGCATGTAGGCGTGATAAAACAAATAAACAAACAGTAGTATTCTTGCAACCTGCAAACAACAGATTTTATTAGGCATTTCAAACTGTTATGAAAAAACTAAATAAATAAGATTTACAGAAGTAGACTGCCAAAAGAAATGTACAATGTAAATGGAAATATAAGAGGTGCTGAAAATCATATACTGAATCATTATATATATATTTACTCTTTCACTTACTAGCCATGCTAAGAACATTACGATTCCATTGATAGTATATGCTCTGGACCTCTTCATTCCAGTCTCATCAAGATACCTTTATAAAAGATCAGGATTGATATCAAAAGGTGTAAAACAAAATCTAACTTAAGAAAACGACTAGTATGGGCATCCCGACTCTACCATCTCAGATTGATCGATGGTGTGGTTGCCTCTGAAATTAGAACCATAAACGTGTAAACCTGCGCTTCCCCTGTCAACATAGCATAGGTCGCGCCCGTCATAGAGAGAAGATGATGAATTACCTGAAATTATATCATAAACATTTTAATTTACCAATACAAACTTAAAAATCTTTATATCAGGTAATTAAGGGAAATCTATAGTTTCCTTTTGGGATCAGAAATGTATGTAAAAACATTGTCCATTCTAACTTGCAACACGAAACTAAAGACGGCATCACACCAAACATTTTACACGTAAATTACCCTCGCAACCTCCAAAAATGAGGGTAAATTGGTATTTAAAAAAAAAAAAAAGTAGTAGTTTCCAAGACAAAAGCCTTGATGATTTAGCTAACAAAAAGTGGCCTTAAGGTCAGTTCTAAGACCCCAAGCATATTATGATTGAGGCTTGGTCAACAAGCCATATTGAAGTCAACAATCAGAATTGACAAATAATTTCACATTTTTAAGCAGAAGAGGGCTTACAAGCAACAATGAGGGAAACCCCAAAGCCCTCATGATTTAGGGTAAATTCTATTAGGGGGATTAAACACGCATTTTATCACACATCCCAAAAATAAGAATTCAGTTTTATCCAGTTTTACAATAACAGATTTTGTTTCTATAATTACTCATTAGTGTAACACCTTGATTTTTTAATTAAGACCCACTAGGATTGGCTGACATAATGGATTATTAAATTTTTTTTTTTTCTTTTCTATTTCTATCCAAATTCTTGATATTCCATGGAATAGAATTTCTATTGCTTATTTCCTAGCATTCCATGAACTAGAAGATCATTCACAAACACACTCTTTAGGCTTGATTCGTGAATTGACTCGGACAAAAAAAGTGGAATATTGGATCAGTAGTTGAACTAGCGAGTCAATCCATTTCTATTATAAAATCAATTATTTATATTGTATTATAAAATCATGATATCTTTGCTATCTGAGGTCAGATTGAGCAGAATTTTGACAGTAGGTTACAACTCATTGCTACATAAGTTTTAACATGGAGCATGAGGTTAACGATTCAAGCTTCCTATTGTCAGTTATGTATACGTCGAGATTTCCCTGCATTTCTGTTGAAATTTTTCCAATTTCTTGGTAGAGTTCTATTGTATTGTCATGCACTTTATTTGTGTTATTGTTGTATGCCTCAAGTCAGATAACCTTCATTATCCTTTATTCATTGATAGTCAAAATTTTTGGGTGGAATATGATCCCACTATTCTTACTCCCCTTATGGAAAGGTTTTCCACCTTAAAAACTAGCAGTGTTTTTTATAGCACATATTGACATTATCTATATGATCCATTTGATCGTTTTGGGTTCACACTAGGGAAAAATTGTTTTATTTTGCTGCAGTCCGCACTATTGTAGATATTGTTTGGGTTGATTGTTTTCTCCCAGAATATCGTATGGTTCTCAGTTATAGTCCAATAATTCAGTGCAGAATTCTATAAATCTGCCATCAATTCCATCTGTCATTTTTTATACCAATTTTCACTATTATTGAAGATTTCAAGAGTGATTTGATCTTCAATTCAGTTGATAATATATCCTTGCTCATTACCAAAAGTTCATTCCACTAGATGAAAATGGCTACAGCAGAAGTAGCAATAACGAAAATGACAGAATCGCACTAACAAACACAATGACAACCAGTATAAAACAAGGCAAATAATAATATATATCTGAATTAAAAGGGAGAGTGCTTACATACTCCATTCCACCTAGAGAAGGATAAAACCAAAGGATCATGCCGAGATCCGTAATGAAATAACCAACAGACACCTAACAAAAAAATATGAAAATGATTAAATATTTTTCAACATGATAAGAAAAAGAATTTATTTAACTGTAACAAGCCATGAAAAAGGCTGTACAGATTTTGTCTACCGTAGACCCAAAGGTTCAAGATACTTTATTTCAATTAGTTGATCAATTAAGGAAACAAGGACTTACGAGCAGATAACCTCAAAAGTATATTTGTCTTTACAGTCATACCAAGGGAAAAGGCTAGAACGGTAGAAACACAATATTTGTCCGACTAATCATCATAAAGGTAGGATTCTCATGGCCAAGAAAGAGGAACCACTCTCCTATGGTGTAAACTAGAAATATTCACTTACATATCACCTCTTCACATTTTTAAAATTTATATTCATTTGGAATTGTAGAAACCATGCATCTCTTAGAGCTAACAATTGTGGACAGTTACACCACACATGACCACTTCTATCGGACTAGAGAAACTACAAACTATCGAGCGTGCCACCATTTAGAGCTCTTGGCAATTGACTAGTATTAATGTCCAATTTCATTGCACGCACAGGCTTACATCAGTTAATATGACATGAAGCATGTCAGTGTTGGTGTTCACCATTGGGAGTTTAAAGTGCATTATTAAACTAGTCCAGGTTAGTTCAAATAAATAAGTAGATAGCATAAGCTGGTTTCAGAAATCTATGATTCACTACCAATACAAGTGTTTCTTTCCTTTCCTAGCATAAGATTTTGATATTGGCCTAAAATATTGCATTCAACAAAGCATTTAAACGCAAGATAAAGAAAATTGAAGCATGCGTAGATTGGATTCATTTGTTGGCTCCTTCAGAGGTGAACATCCGGTCTAAGATCTCATGTGCTTTTGTTTCCATTAATTTTTTTTTCAATTTACTCCTATTTTTAGCTGGTGGAGAAGTGGTTCACGAGGGTAACACTTAGGGCAACAAGAACATTGAGGAGGACAAATTACTCACGCCTAAAGCAGATGTAGACAATTTTGAACTTCGAAGTGTAATCGGGCCACGAAGCTGGTTATCAGAATAGAGATCTGAACAGCGTATCAAGTACAGTGACATGGTTGCAATAAACACTGCATGAAATGTAGATATGGCACTGCATGACAAGTAAACACTAATTACAAATCATTTGGATAAGGATTATTGAACCTAAATAATTTAGGTCATAAAAACTAAACAGAGTCCACATACCGGTTGTTCCATTCAATTTGTTTGGATTTTGCAATGCTCGAATAGCTTTTAAAGTATACTGGACTAATCAACTGGCTGAGATCGTATATCTAAAGACATAGAAATACTAAATGTAATGGAGACCCATAATAACATTACTGAGAAAATAAAATAGCATTTAGCTAGCCCAGTATAGGAAACAATGAGAAGTTCTAAACAGAATGGCTTAATATAATTAACACTATGCGGGAGATGTAGAATCATAAATGAGCCATGAAATAGAATAGCGTCTTCATACCATTTTGCAAGCAAAAATGCTGCTGATGACCGATGCGCAGAGGATAAAAGGATCTGCATGTACATAGTTCTGGAGAAGCATCTCAACTTGACTTTGGTAGGATTTGAACACCATATTAGTTCCTTCAGATGACAGCATCACAGAATGATCCTGTTTCGGGGGAAAAATATCCCTTTGCTCCGATAATCTATTTTTTCCATCAATTATATGTTCCTTATTTTTCATGTTAGTTTCGAAAAATACTGTTCGTTATAAGGAATAAAAGTAGCAAATATTTCAATATAGGTCTAAGAAACCAATCGTCTTAAATGACCCATATTAGTTTGATGAACGTGAAATAATCATACACAAAAAGCGCATTCGTAGAGAACTTATACACATACACAGGGTAAGCACCACTTTGCACGGCAATGAGAAGTAGTTTGCTGATGTCTAATAAGTTCATCTGACATAAATTTTCTGCTTAATGGCCCGGAAATAAGTGACTTGCAGAATGACTTGTCCAAGAGGTAATCTATAAAAACAAGTACCGCTACTCCACCTAGTCTGGTCACTCTAATCCTTTGTATTATATTCCCTAAAATGTATCCTTGCTTATCATAAACAAGCCCATGTACCTTAAATAATTGCTATTTGGCACAATGCAATCCTTGTTGATCATAGGAGGAAGAAAAAGAAGAGGAGAACATAAACAAAGACAATTCATTTTCAAAATTCTTGATAAGATAAATGAAAAAATTGAATGCTATTTTAGTTTAAAAAGATACTCTACATGCAAATAAGAAGAAGCACTTCTATTCATTACATACAAAGACAACATAATGCATGCATTAAATCAGAGGGCAACTACTGTTAAATTTTCAAAAAGTTAACTTTCAAACTTATTTGAAACTGTTGAGAGATAGATCACATACCAAGGGCTTGGACTACTCCTCTTAACAAGCTTGTCCTTTCGAAACTCCAATTCTTAATATAGTAGCATAGCCCAAAATGCTCAAACGACCACTAGATCTTTCTAAAACCTCTAACAAGCAATCGAATTCCGAGATTGGTGATCTCAAACGAGACACCATTTTGTGGGACAAGTTAAGGGTTAAGCTCAACATCCACATCTTGACATGCTTGCAAGATGGTGGGTCATTTGAGACAGCAATATGAATACTGAAGTATTTTAGGTTGTGACCTTAACATCGATTAAATAATCAAGTTTTAATCAACTTGTATAAGGACTCGTGACTTTTAAGATGAACCCAAGTCAAAAGAAAAGATTTTCTTGTAACTTCTTTGCACTAACCATAAACTATTTCTTCGTCACGACGATTCAACCAGAAACAAAGCGTCAAAACGAAGTTACACCTACAAAAATTCCTGAAGCATCAAACAATACCCCTATAACAACACCAAGCAAAGCTCTTCAATGCAATCAATATCAAAATTCCAGTTTCCAAGAATAAAAAAGAACTTACCTAAAAAACTCAGCAAATTTTCGACCTATCAATTATAAAGAGAGGAAGGAGAAGAGCCCACAGCTTAACATATCAGGTGAAGAAATAAATATATTCGGTTGGGTTCCGTATTCTTCTTAAGATGATTGAGAAGAATCTGGGTAGGATTTTTGTCCTCCACTCCAAGTTATCATATATGCATATTGTAACTTTCCAGAAGGCACCAATCTGTAACGCATAATACTGTCCACCCCCACCCCCCGCCTCCCCCCGCTTTT
>CAIGRK010402692.1:0-17166 GCA_903798315.1 Fraxinus greggii | reverse complement strand
TCACAGAAATTTCACAGAATAGACACAAAGGTGGGCCTTGCGCTAATTTTTATTTTTTTAAAATGCATGTGGGTCTCGCCCTGTGTGTCTATTCTGTGAAATTTCTGTGAATAATGCTTCTGTCAAAAAAAAAAAGTGAAAAAAGAACTACAAATAGTGAAAATTGCAACGAAGGCTTCTAACTATTAAATTGTGCAAATGGTTCTCAGCTTTTATTTTTTTTGAAATTCAAGTAGTTTCAAGTTTATGGCCCGTTAATCTCATGTGGTCGGTTTCCATCTGCGTGTCGCCATTAAAAAGTTTAAATTAGGTTTGAAAATAACAAAATAAATATAATAAAGGAACAAGATCAAATTTTCCAAAAATAAAAAAATTATAAACTTCCCACTTTCCACCATTCAATTGAAGAAGAAAATAGAATTTGAAACAAATGGTTCTTAACATTTGCCTTGAGTGTACAAATGGTCCCCTAACGTTTAATTCTTGGCATGAACATCCTAATCTATGCGTTTGATCGCAATTGGCACTTTTGATAAAAAGACAAATATGCCCTTAATTATAATTATGAAAAATTACATTTAGATCCCTAACCTTTTGATAAAGGACAAATGGGTTCTAAACCTTTATTTAATAATATATTATTTAGAGTACAAAATATATCATTATGGTCATATCAATTGAATTTTCTAGAAAGAAAAAAAGGAAAGTCAAATTATCGTGCTTAAAGTGTTTGTAATTGCATTATGATGTGAAAAGATTGAATAAAAATTAGATAAATAAATAGTAAAATTATATTCAACCAATCTTAATGCAAGAAAAAGTTGGCATGTGGTACCTTACCCAATGTTACTTGTACCCAATGTTCTTTGTACTTGCATTTTCATTGCGAGTAAAACATGAACGATTTAAAATAGTTCACTCTCAAAGTAAAAGTTGAGCATGCTTGCCAATGGAGAGTTTTAATGTGACGACGAAGAAGGCTATTACCATATTTTTTAACTCATGGTTCTCATTTTTATCCCTGTTAACAAAAAAGACCCGTGTCAATATTTTTTACATAATGAGAAAATATTAAGACTGTTACCATATTTTTCTCATTTTTCTCTCTCTTAACAAGAAAGACTTGTGTGCAAACTACTAAATATTAAACTCTACCATCCAAAAATGAGACAATTTATATAATTATGTATTGTCACATTGATCTTGGTGAAAATGCTCATGCACATGTTAGAAATTAAAATAATGTGGTAAAATAAAAGATGAATCTTTTAATAAGTAGAGAAAGTCCAAAAATCCAACCTGCAAAACCCATGCATCTTTGTATTCATCTATTGGAACTATCCATTTGTTAGAAATTAACAATGCTTCCTTGCCGTCTTCTTGATGAATCCTCTTCTCCATTCCAATGTATTTTCTCTTGTCTTGGCCTTCAACTCTTCTTGTGTTCTTCATTCTTTTACAGAGTAGATGAAGAATATATAAAGAACAGGGACCAAACCCTCCTGCATGGATACCATATATAAACACCAACTCTAAGAAAAATGTAGGAGGTACTTCATCGAGCTTGTCCCAATTTTCAAACGATGCAGATTTGCAGTAAGTGTTTCTATACATTCATGATTCATGTAACCGACTTCAAATGTACTAGGAGTGATATTTAATTTGTTTCATGAACCGAGTTTTGAACAGTATCCAGAACTTAACTGTCTCGTATATATTAGTCGTGTTTATTGACATTGAAATCTGCCTGGCTCCCTGGATGCCACCTAAGAAGCTTTATCAAAATTCAAGTTTGATGACTTCCTATTTGGCGTCAAGGGAGTCAAGCAGATCTATTCCAATGTCAAACATGACAACATTGTAACAAAGAGTACGTTACTTTTCACTATACCAATTCTTCTTACATAAATTTTTTCCATGGTTTGTCATTCTCATGCTTTAGATCATACTTCTTTAAGTCTCTGCAGAGAAATAGTTCAGAATTTGTGCAGCAATGTGATCCAAATAGTCATAAAAGTGAAAAATTAATAGCAAAGTTTGAGGGGACAATATGGTCCTTTGCTAGAAGAGATTGTTCCTAACATGCACACGTTACTATTTTTCCGTATAACTTGTACATTTAGGTGAGATGTGTTCGACTGATTCAATATTGATAAATTGAGAAAAGATGGTCGAAGGGTTGGGTGTCCGTGTTCATTCTCAATGATTTTATTTTATTTTTTCGTGTTCATTTTCTATGATTGTTTGCATACAATTCAAGAATTTGGAAGTTACCAAATTCAATTTCTCAAAATCATACGTCACTTGAAGTTATTTCGACTTTGTACAACTCCTTTTCTTTTTAGGTAATCTTGTGTAAGTTAATTTACAAGAATCATAACCAGATGGGAGAGAAATCCCATCCCTCTTTTTCCTAATACTGCATAGTTCTACTCTGCAAGAACTCGACTATGCCAAAGTTCTCTTATTTGTATTCACGGCTACTCCATGAGGAATGGTTGTGTGTGTATACATCAACATTAAAATGTATCAAAGAGGCACCACACAGCATTCTTGCCTGCTAAATAACGTTTTTTTGAACCTCCCAAAAAGACATTGATTTAATTAGCTTCAAAGATTTATAAAGCTCTTAAAAACAAGTCTCATTCGCATCTTTCCAATTTAAACCAAACCAGAAAAACAGTGTAAATACAGAGCACGGTTTAAACTACAAGTCTAATACATAATAAATACAATGTTGAGTCTTAAAAAAAGGTAATAAAGCCATCATTTTCCCACTTATCAAAGGAACAAAAGAATTCACCATTTCCTTTATGCATCCGATAGGTTGATAGTTTTGTTTGCAGACCTCAAACATAGAACACAATGTTGTCTAGATGCAGGAGGGGAAAAAACCCATTACTGTCCGGGACTAAGAGACTAGAGGCGGTCTTGAACTTAGGTATCATCGACTTGAGAATGAAATACAAAGCTCGGGAATGTGGTGGTAATGTCTCTGTCCATGAAAGAAAAATCAGGATTAGTGGCTGAGAATGTGTTCAAAGCAGCAAAATAACCATGAAAGGACAGTTCAACTTTGTCTAGCAACTTATTACACCTGTATAAGCACTCTCTGAAACCTAGATATGATTTTTGAGATCTGAGACCAATCCTTAAGAATAACACTATAGATGTATAGTAGAGAAGATACAAGCTATCACTGGCACCAGATTTAATTTCCAAGAAAAAAGAGATGACAACAAAAGTTTGAAATATTGTCGGAAAATCAGAATCAGGATATAATGAGCGTGTCAATGAATGCACCAATCACATTTCCACAAAAACTACCGCGACAACATAAAAAAACTTTGTGCATATCTTTTTGTGTGTGCTTGTGTTGGAGGAGCAATTATCATTGGATCAATCAAACACAACTGCACAAGGTCCGTGCCCCCGTCTCTTGTGAACTTGGGGGACATATGACTACATTATGGTGTGTGAAAATTGAAAACTCGATTTCAATAGAACTACAATGTGAAACCTACCAGCTTCAGCTTGGTCATACCAGGTGCTCAACTATATGGAGAGATCGACTTAAAGTGCACCTTTAGTAGGCAGTACTCTTGAAAGTATAGTAACAAGAATTTAGCATTTTTTTTTTAATTGTTGTCAAGTGCTATCTAATCCTAACCAAACATGCCAAAAGGTCATAAAATCACATCAACTAGATATGGCATACTTACTTAAGGTATTGAAGAGTCATATTCTTCAGGAGAGATTGATGTCGCATTACAAGATTCCGCCACTCTTCTTTGTCAATCTTCCCATCATGTTTGGTATCAGCTTCCTCAAAAGTCTGAAACAAAGCAGATATGTATTATCTCGTGATTAATGTCTGTGTTCATGAGAATAGTGGAAACTTATTCTAGAGGAATTCATCACATTACATTGAGGGTTTGATCCCATCTGAAAATACTTAAAGAAAGATCTAACCAATTATTTGTACTTCATTACGGACTCTTCTGGCTGTTTTCAGAAGAACTTGTATTTTACAAGAAAATACTCCTTTATAGTATTTTCCTCACTTCTTTCCACACATCCATGGAGTGTGGTATTATCTACCTTACTGTAAAATCAGTTTCCATAGTAGCCAATTGCAGAGTAGAAATTTCAAATTAGTTTTTCTTGAATAATGACTTTTAGTAGAAATGCAAGAAATTGGATAAAATATTCATATTACAACTATACCACTTTCATTCTTTGCCATTCAGAAATCTAAGAAGTCACTATGAAGTGAAGCATTCTTAAGTGCTCCATCCTAAAAGAATGTGTCATTTATAATGCTTAGAAGAAGAGAATATCAATGTCATTACAAGTTCCCTAGTCTATTATTCATGCAGTAAAATGCTCTTACTGAAAAATAAAGAGAAGAAGTAATAAACCTCAATCAAGCATGGAAGCAAAATACAATTTGAATAAAATAGACCAGCCTAGAGGCTCACCTTGTCGATAATACTTTCTATTACATCGTCTGAAAGATTCATGCCAGATTCAGCAAGTGTGGCCACTACCATTTGCTTTACCTATGATGAAAAAATAAAAGGAAAAAACATAACTGTGTTGAGTTCTGCCACTGGGACACTTACAAAACATAAGCTACCATCCAGCAGCCTCCCCACCCCAAACTTGAAAGAGCCAGATATTGTAAAATAGATTTTCCAATAATCATAAAAGGCAAATTTTAAAATTCATTTCCTTGTAAAAGTAAAATCATCCTCATATTTAAAACAAAAACTACAGTGAAGCGTGAACATAATATTCAAAAATGGACTCTGTCAATTTTAAAAATTACCTCCTGCCGTTCAATGAATCCTTGCTGCTTGAGATCATATAACTGGAATGAAACTGCAAGGGAAAAGGTTAGGTATCACCAGCTAGAAGCAAAACTAATGTAATTCCAGGTTTGAAAGACTAACAGCTGGTAGGATTCAAACATACTTAAGATACTAAACAATTGCCAAGATCCCCTGATGTTATAGTGAAGGTGCATTCATGTGAGATGCATCATTTTGGTTAATGTACATCTTTCTACCACCTTCGACCAGCCCCCCACCCCACCCCCAACTCAAAACAAAAATCACAAAAAATTGAAAAATGAAATAATAAACCAAATTGCATAAATAGAAAATTAAAAACACTGGCATTCTATGTTATTTTACAAACAAAAAATTTAAGAAATAGAAAGACAAGCAAAAATGGTATAGGTGAAATAATAGCAATGAAAGGATGGCACTCACAATCAATTTTATCATCAACGGGAGCATTGGGGTGAAAGACTGAAAGAGCACGCGCAAACTCGTCAAAGTCTAATAACCCATTGTGCTTTTTGTCGAACAAGTCGAATACCTGGAATGTAAAGAGATTTTGAGATAAATAGCAATAAGAAATGCTTTCCTGCAACACCATTATCAAAAACTCAACACGGAAACACACCCATTGAATAACATGGTTACTAGAGAGCAAATGCATGACCTCGCCAGACTTCCAAAATGTTCAATGGCTCAATTAGACACAAACACCCAGTCAATCATGTATGCAGCTTAGAATGTGGTGTGGAGAAGATAAAGTCATAATGCGATGGCTTTAAAGACAGACATTGGATGTATCAACTACTTTGGATGACATGTGAAAACTAACCCGGTCAGCAAACAAGCTCTCCTTTTTGTTCGTCTTAAATAATGCTAACTGGAACTCTTCCTGAAAATGAAGAAAGCAGCAAGCACAAGATAAAGATTCAGTAACTGAACCAGAGACAAGATAAAAATCACGGGGAAAATGTAATTTATGATACTGATATGTGGATGCAAAGAAATAAAGTAACTAATTAACTAAACTTAACTAATAGCTTAATAGATAACATTTGTTACCTTGTTGATGAGCCCATCATCAATCACAGCGCTGCTGATCTTCTTAAACAGTTCATACAATGCTTCTATTTCACTAACACTGACTGCATTTGAGTTTCAAAACAGAACTAATTAGCACGAAATCTCAGTGCTTAATTTAAAGAAACGTATAATCAGAAATTAAAACAATCTGCAGGATATTGCATTCAAGTCTCCATGACAAACTATAATCCACATTATAAGAAAAAAATACACAGTGCCATACTGACATTTACTTTTTGCTCTCTCCAGCTTAAATTTATTCCTGACAAACCACACAATGGCCTAAAAAATACAAACAAACACACCATGGAAAAAAATTTCAGAGTGAAATAGCACTTTGACTGCTTAAAAATAATGGTCAACAACAACCATAAAAAAGCCTTGTTCCCATTAAATTTGGGGTCGGATATATGATTCATTTTTCGTCGTTCCATTCTATCTATCACTATCTCTACAAGATGCAATGCAACCAAAATCTTGACAACCGCATTATGTCATATTAATTTTAATCTAGCTCTTCCTCTTACCTGTTCTACTAGGACCACCTAGTTCTTGTGAATGAGAGCTTCCTCTCAACCACCTAACTCATCATTCCCTTAATTCAGTTGATTCCAGGTTCAATTGTTGGCATATATTTTCATCACTAACTCTGTCTAGTTTCGTAAGATCGCACAAACTATCTTCACATCATCATTTCGCTGCGTTCATTTTATAAAGATTTTGTCCTCAATGGCCTGACCCCTAAAGGATATTGTATAACTTGCCTTTTAAAATAGAGAGGTATCTTTTTGCAGCATAAAACCCCTAAAGCCTTCTCATTTCATCCGTCCTGCTCCTACACATTACATTCTCCTCAAGTCCACTTCCTTACTAATATTCTAACTAACCTATATGCCTAAAAAGGCTAAAACAATCGACCTTTGGGAATATAGACTACCATCCTCATTCACAAAGCTGACTCATGAAAATGGGATCAAGATAGAGGCTTAGTCAATTCAGAGTACATCCAGCTGACATACAAAAAGGATATTAATAAATAAGAAGGCTTTGTTTTTGTCATTCTTACACTTTACTGGTACTGAATTCTCAACTTTTATGACCGCAACAACCATAATAACAGCTATTTAATTATGTTTCCCAGGGATGATCTATTAGCTTTGGTAAGGTTTCTAACAACCTTCTCAATAACACATCATAAACCCTTTTGGAATTTTTAACTTTTATTTTCCTGCTCTTTTCCATTTACGGTTTAAATGCTTTGATGTCCCTATTCTGGCGGAGGTGGGGACCACATTGCTGCAAGTGGGTGGTCCTGTCTGTATAAATGTTGGCACAATATGACTGAAGGAACGCAAGTAACGGAGACAAAAAAGAGGGGGGCCTATCTAGGTTTCACTTTATACATGAAAGATTACATCCGAAAAACTCTTGTTTAGTGCTAGCCTTTCATATAACGAATCTTTCTATCAGTTTTATAAACATTTTCTACCAAACCTCTAAAGAACGGCGACCAATTAGTTACCAGCTCATTTAGTTATAAATTTGTAAAACCAAACCATTTCCACCCACATAACTACTACTTATGTGGCCTGCTATTCCAGCTCCCAGATCCAAACATGAGATGGTTCCGGCATCACTTTTCCACCCCGATTTTTTTCCACGCAAGTTTGGTCTATACAAATCTGCAGCAGAACATAATACCTGAAAACTATATTACAGGACAAAATAATTTGAGAACTACTAAAAATTTTATATGTAATGATAGAAGCAAGTCCAACTAACGGTTTAATATTTCCTTTATGTGTACTTTGTTTTCCCAATGTGCTCATTTAGATCTTCATAAGCACATAATGTTCATTATAGCCAGATATGCTAAGAATATATTAAGGAGCAACTGTTAGGATAGCTAGCTCATCAGTACTGTTTCAATATCTCATTACTCCTCTCAGCAATGTTGTTAACGGCTATTTGTAGGGGCCAGGATGAAATTGATTGTGAGAACCCAGTTAAATGACATCTTTACATAGAGCAGAAATGTAAAACTAAGCAGGCAGCATTTAATGAGCATTCAGCTACTGCTTAAAAATGGAAAGTATCCAGACATACACACAGTCTCCCTTGCTAGAGCTTCAGGATTTTCCAAGCCCCCTGGCTGCTTATATATTTCAGAATCGCAGCAATTCACAACAGCAGAAAGCAGATGCTTCACGCCTTCTAAGCACTGCACCATGATCTTTTCTAGGAATCAATATGCTCCATTTCTGGACACCAATAAATGAGTCAAACAACCTTATGTTTTGACATGCAAGCAATTTATGAATCCATCCAAAAACCCCTGAAGAAGAAATCAACGCAAAAATTGCAATAACATGGTTTCGAGATAGATCAACAAATAATTATTGTCAAAACCACAGGAAAAAAACAGTTTCAAAACACCCTGATGGCTTATAGGTTCAGTTAAAGATGGAATTTAATGTTCATTGTAACTGGACAGATTTGATATTCCACATATTGGTGTACTAAGTGTTCTGAAGGTCAAAATCAGTCTCTTCATCCGTTTATTTTGTTATTTTGTTCCTCAACCATTAGGAGAGACCTTTTCTGCATGACACTATTATAGGTGTTTTTTCCTGAATTTACACACCAAAACTCAAAAAATAAAAAAAATAAAAAAATAGAAAAATTGAATTACATAAAGGGCAGAAACTGATAGCCGATAATAGAGAAAAAAAATTTACATTTAACACACAGCTAATTCGATTTTATTTTTAAAAGTCACAAATCCGAGAAAAATTGATCTTATTACAAAAATAGCTCATACCCAGGGTACACGAGGAAAGAGAAAAACCCAGAAAGAACAGTTTAACCCTGTGACTTACAGTAAACTTTCCATCTAAAAACCGAGAAACTGAGAATAAGAGAACGCTGAAATGTTTCAATATAAAATCAATTGAAAAGACACTCAATTTAAGAGGTAACAAGCAGGCAACGAATCTAAAAAGACCAAATCGAAATACAAAGAGCATTGTTCTAATAAACATTTCCCACTTCGATCCAAGAGCTAAACCATCCGATCCATTGACAAAATCTCAAATTCCGAACTTACAATCCCCCGAAACATCAAAATCCAACGGGAATAAAACCCTGCCAATGTGACTACTATATATATTCCATGCATCTCTATATACAATCAACTATATGCATACATATAAAACAGACCAGAAGTACAAAAGAGAGACTTACCTTTTAGAGAAAAAATGAGATGATGGGAAAAAAGAACATTGTGGGTTCTGCTTCCGAATCACTTTTTCCCTAAAAAGTTCGAAAATTTGAATACGAACTTCGATCAATTTGTGGATTTTTCTGAATTTCAAATTTTCTTTTGAAAAAAAAATAAATTAAAGCAAACAGCAAATGATTGGGATTGATTAATGAACAGAAAAAAAATTTATAAAATATAATTAAAATATGTTGCAATTTTTTTTTTTTTTTAAAATAAAACCTCTGGTACGGAAATCTAGAGAGAGAATGGGGGTCGGGGGTGTTTATACGGAAGGTTGAGTTGTATATATAGTGTCTCTATTATGTGGGCAGCGATGTGGCTGTGGCCGTGGTGCTTTGTTCGCAAAGGCTGGTAGTTTTCACGTGACCTGCCGTTTTGCTTGTTTAAAATTTATTATTATTATGAAAATTATTTATTATTATGAAATTTATTTAATTAAATTTATTAAATGTCGCCGAATCTAACATACGATGATATGAAACATGTATGTGCCACCACAGTAGAGTTGGCTTCCGACCATGAAAATAAATGAAAATTGCTTTTTGCGTGATTGAAGTGTTTAGGCTTGATTTGATGAGCTATTCATATGTAAATAATATATGTAAGTATCGATGAGCGGCTTAAATTTTAGAAAAAAATTGACAAAGTGCATGCAAATAGGGATTATCCAGAATATCGATAAGTAATTGATTAAAGGATTAGAAAAATCAGTGCTAGAATATCATCCAATATATCCATAAATTTTCGGTCACTCATGATTGAGAGAATTCAGATTTTCTACAGTTTCGTGCACTTATTCAAGATTTTATCGAGTTTAAATAACTTAAGGCTGCCTCCATACCAAGTGGAACTCCTAAATGTATAGAAATGGCTTTAATACCTAAGTAGAAATTTAAAATAGTGAGATTATGATTGAGGAAATGACTTTGAGTATTGAAGGAGATGGCAACAAATGGAAACTTTCACGTGGTTACCTAATATGACTTATTTAGAGCACGAGGTGGTGATAGTGGACAACAAGACCGTGATTGCTTTTCCAAAGTCTAAGCAATTAACTTCTATGGAAAAATTGCTTTGATGGTTGGTTTCAATAGCTTCGATACCACAGAGAGTGTTTGGCATAGTGATTATAGTAGTACTAGTCTATGTTTTGGTGCGAAGAAGTAAGGACACACAATTAGGAGAAACAATGGCTCAATATATCGAGTCGGTTTGCTGGGGGGAGCGATTGGAGCGTTCGCTGCGAGTCTACCAAGAATTTTCTCCCAAGCGCCTGAGTGGCAAAGGAGAGAAGACTCGATTTTTGGATGAGTTTACCTAAACTTATTTTTCTCAAAAAAACTCCCCTCAGGGGAGCTCACCCTAATGAGAATAACAAGGTTTTGAATATAATTTCTCCTCTTTTCCTACAACTCTAACTCGAGGAGAAGCTAAAGCACCTCATCGCTCGACTTAAAGTGGTGACAGAAGAGGATTACATGTAATATAATTAATCTGAAACGACGAAATTGAAAAGCATAAACACAATAAAAGGTTGATACAAACATGAATACAGTCAACTGTTTTTCCTCAACAATTAGAATCTATAATATATTAAACCCCTCCTTGGGCTTCATTAATTTCAAGATATATTTTTAACCACTCTCTCCATGAAAATAATATTATACATAAACCTTAAATTTTTCTTCATTTGCAACCAAATGTTCTTCAAAAAAATCACTATTACAAAAAACATTTTCCCAAAATCTAATTACAACAGGGCATAAATAGGGGCTACATATCACATCAAGTGAGAATTATTTTTTGGACGATTCTAATCCTACTAAAATTCAATTATTTCAATAATATCTTACTTTTCGTTTTTCAATATATATTTAATTGATTTAACCATTTGAACAATATTATCATGAATTATTTTGTCAATTATTTAGTTACCATCAATGCATATTTGACAAATTTATTTCACTTCTGCACTTTCATCACATGAAATCCAATTACAAACTGTAATAAATACTACAAAATTCTTGTTCATGTATGAATTTTTTGTTATTAATTCTCAATTAATTAACATTCATGTTCATTTAAATAATATTCATCTTCATTTATGTATTTTAGAGTTATTAATTCTAATTATAAGTTAATTAAAATTTCATATTCAAGAATGCATTTCATTATTCACGTCCATGTGATTTAGCATTTATTGTTATGTATATATTATCTTGTATTAATTCTAAATTAATTAATATTCACGTTAATTTATGTATCGTATTTCCATTTGAGCAATATTTCATGAATTATTTTGTTGATTATGTAGTTATCATCAATGTACATTTGACATATTCATTTTATTTGTGTGCTTTTACAACATGAAACTTAATTACAAACCGTAATAAATACTACAAAATTCTTATTCATGCATGCATTCCCTGTTATTAAGTCTCAATTAATTAACAATAAGATTCACATTCATTTAATTAATATTCATATTCAAATATTACTTTTACATCACTTATAAAGTATTTCAGAATAACGTGCGACGCACGTTCAATTCTGACTAGTACAAATAAAAATCATTATATGTATTGGGATTATTTAGCTTCATCTAAACCTCCTTTGCTTCATTGATATCTGCTAAACACACCTTACTTCTGCCTCTTGTATATCTTTCCCAAGAAGGACTTCAACACAGCCTGAACTGCTTTAATCGGATGAGCTTCAATCGAGCTCGTTATTCTCTCGTAACTCTTGTTCTCGTACTCCAAAAACACGCCCTTAAGATCAATATGATTATAAAGTGCTTTAACTTTTGCTACATCAGCAGCATCTGTCTTGCCATAATGCTCCTGGTAATAAAAATGCAGATGTTCATACATATTTTCATCCGATATGAACAGATTGTTAGAATACAATAAATTTGCTTCTTACGAATAAAATTTTCTTTTGTTCTTCATTGCAATGTTCCAGCGCTTTTACAACGAGCCATGAACATTTGAAATCTTCAATATCCGTTCCAATCTGATGAGGCATCACGATGAAGTAAGAACTAATAGCAATCACGATGTTGAAATTTTAAGAATATTTCGATGTTAGAAATGGAAAATGCAGGAATTCACCTTTCCGATCTTTTCAGGATTTCCGAAGCAATCTAAGTAATCGTCCTAAAAAAATAGAAAATACGTTAAACCGAGGATAGAAAAGTAAAAGTCCGTCGGGTGTAATTACTGTTACCATATAAATTGAAATGACAGAAATTGAATGCCAATCCTCAGGTTTTATTTGTATACTTCTCAAGGAATGACATTTAGTAACAGTTGAAATGAACAAAATTCTCAAAGATGTTCAAAATGTAGAGAACATTACTCTATGAAATTTTAAACTGGAGTTCATCTCATCATTCTAATCGAATTCCAAAAACTTGAGGAAAATGTGGAAACGATCATTCATTTATTTTTCTTGGCCTATATCTTAGCTTTCTAATTAGGAAATCACTCTTGACAGTTTCATTGTCAGTAAGATTTTGGACTGAAAATCTTAAAAAGTTAGGGCATGTTCTCTTTGTCGTTTTCAAGCCCTTTTTTGTTTTCGATTTTTCAAAACGGTGAAAACGCGTTCTCTTTCCTATTTTCGAAAACGCGTTTTTGAAAACGAGTTTAAAATTTGTAAAGAAAACACAAAACGACAAAAACATCGTTTTGAGTGTTTTCAGTTATAACTTGGCCAAATTTTCCAAAATGCGTTTTCGTTGTTTTCAATTAGATGGGATGGGATGGGAGAACGAGTTTTTGTGTTTTTAATTTTGGAAAACAATTTTTCAAAATGACAAAGAGAACACATTTTCAACAATCTCAAAATGGGCACTCAAAACACAAAACTCAAAATGAATTGAAAACACAAAACAGAAAACTGAAACACGAAGAGAACAGCCCCTTACTTTTTGAAAACATCAAACATGTTCAGTAAAGAAGTTACTTAAAAGTAAATTTCAAGCTTAGCAACTTACTTGTACTTGAAAGTAAATCCCCATGTCGATGAGTATGTTCTTGACAACAACGTGGTTGTCTAAGTTCTCACCAGCCATAAGCAATGCACAGGCAACCTGTGTAGATATCAGGAATTAGACATTGTCTCAATTCAATAACATGATTTTCGTGATGACATGGATTAGTAGAATGACAGATTCGTCACTCACCGGAAGGTGAAATGAGTAATAGGCTGTCTTATACTGAACAATGCGCCGATGACTGCAATAATTCAAGCAATTCAATTAATTTATCAGAAACTACAAGAAATTTTGGGTAGTGAATTATGGAAATGGATGTTATTTATTAATGCTGAAACACATTGCATAATTTCGAACTGCATAAACACGCGAGAATTTACAAATTCTCGGACTCACAGTTGCAATGAGTATTTTGATAGTTCTTTTTCTCCTTCAAGAGTTGTAATCAAATCAATCATCTGTCCCGAAGCGGTTTGGAACTCGACCTAAAAAGAAATCAAATTTAGCATATCTAAAGTAAACATGAAAAATGATTAATCAGGGTCCTCAATTGTCAGTATACCTCATTGAACAAATCTATTAGATCCACATAATAAGGCTTTTCTCTGAAATGCTTCTTGAGAATTCGAGCAATGTGGTTCCGAAGTATGATTCCATCGTTTAAAGCAATTAGACCGACCTAAAACATGAAAATCAGTCAAGAAGATACACTTTTGGTGACAAATCCGGATGGAAAATTGAGAGAATTCACATTCAGCACGAACCTTGGGCAATCGAAACCAACAGGGTTGACCACGTCTCGTATGACAACCATCCACAATATCATCTTGGACTAGAAAATATGCCTGAAGCTGTAATTTTATGGAAAAATGTAGCTTAGATCCTGCTGCAGAAAAACTGCCAAACCGGATGCATTTTCTGCAACTAAAAAGAAGTCATCATACACCACTTTCCACCTACCCATTCAATACACCAGCCTAGAGCACTAGAAAGAAAAACTTCATCCTCGGTTAGCTCTGTGCCTTCTTTTAGCAACTTGTAGCTATCAATAACGGACATTCCTCGGTTTAACTTTCCTGGAAATAACAACAAATTCTCGCAATTATCAGCATGGAATGCTGAACACGTTCGGTATGCAATAGTGGACTAGAACGACTGAATAGTATAACAGATACTTTAGATTCTTTTTTGTTTCTTAGTAAAGTCCCATATTAATGACTCATAACTAACCTCCAGGTACATTGTAGTCCAACATCTGCCACACATACATAAAAAATCACATCAGAAACTACGATAAAGTAGAATAATCAAAAATAGCATTGAATACACAATGAGCATGCATTATTTGTACTTAACAGATGAGTACAACATCATCGACAAACTAGGTTCTTTTCCCATTAATATTGGGTCGAGTACATGAATCCTTTTCTACAACTTCATCCGGTTCATCTCGAAAGTTAATCTCTACATTATCCAATATAAGGGATCAACAGTTGTACATATAATTAACTCAAAAACTTAGCTCACCCCAAAATCCATGTCATCTCTAAATTTTAACCTACGAGTTCTAGTTCCACCTCATAGGTGAAATGAAGATGTTTTTTTTTATATTTTATTTGAGTAATGTTATTTATCATCACGATAATAAAACATGAGTGATAACAACTCATTATCCTTCACATTTTCTCTCTCTCTCTCCTCCCCTGTCTCTCATCAAAATTGAACTGTTCAATCTCATTATTCCACGTAAACTGTCATAACGTCCATATTAAATATCATTTTCTATTTTATTTTGGGACAAGGAGCCTGCATTCTTCTAGTAAAACAAGGATAAGTAAGCTCCTTAATTACAAATTAATTTATAAAAAAGGTGGGTTGTTAACTTGTTACGAGTCCCCTCATCTGAAACAGCATGTTCGACCGGTGCAACCAGAAAAACCAAGTAGTAGTCTGTTATAGTCTATAAATTGCTGTCAAACACTTGAGGGGGTTGAAACACGTTAAACCAGCCGGTTCAGCCTGATCGATCATGGATATTAACTAGACAAAACACAATTGGAGACAACAAGAATTTGAAGGTAAAACTTACCCGTTCGACCCATTGACGAGAATCATCACTCCATTCAAAAGCAGTGTCATTCAGGAGCTCAGATTTCAGCACGGAGTACACACCCAAGAATGCCGATAACAGATCCTGCGAGGTCGTTCCATTCTGGTTTTCCATTGATTCTGTTTCGACAATACAAAAATCAGACAGCAAAAGGGAGAGAGTTGAGCCTGAAATCAAGAATGTGGCCTGTGCTTTAAACTGCTTCCCTTCTGATTTTATACTCTGTTTTTAGTTAGAAAGTGCAAAATTGAATTGCTTCATTAAATAATTCATAGATAATTATATTTGGACCATAATTTTTATTTGATACACACATTTTAATCACAGTTAAACTTCTCTATCTTTTCTTATTTTTAAAATATAAAGAGGAAATACGTTGTTTCACGTATTTTCAATGAACTTTTGGATATAAAATTATTATCAAATATAAAATGTGTCAATTAATAGAAAATTTGAGAATAAGAATGATATGAAAATCGTTAGAGATATAAGCGTTACAATAAACAAAAATAAAAAAAATTAAGAGTGTGTTTGACATCCATTTTGGAGAAGAATAAATTCTAGAATAGTGATTGATGGGAATAAAGCGTGCTAAAAAAGTAAGGAAAATTTTGAATTTATGTGTAATATTATTTATTAATAGAATACGTGGTTGAAATGAAGAAAGAGAAAAAAATGAAAAAGAGAAATGGATGTCAAACAGGGGCGGCAAAGTGTAAAAAATAAAAATTATAATGACAATATGATCATCCTAATTTATATTCGGTCAAATTTGATCGCCTTTTAGAAATGGGCAAATTATTTGAACAAATTACCTGGGCGATGTTGGTTTTTCTTCTTTCACTGCTAAACCTTTTGACAAATCATTACAATTTAGAAGTGTCGAAATTTTTATTGGCGACGAAGACTCATTTGAACCTCCTGCAATTTTGACAAATTTTGACATGTCACGTTTAATAAGGTGTTAAAATTCTAAGGTACGTTTGATTGCAATGGTGAAGAATGTGTGGAAAGAAAATAAATTTCACAGAAAATAATTGCCTAAAAACTTGTTTCCCAGAGAATTATTAATTAAGGGCGTGTTCGGTAGAGATTAAAATTGAAAAACTAGTCGTTATTGTTGACTTTTATTAGACGAGTAAGACCCAATAACGGCTATATTTTCAATTTTAATTCGCTTTTAATCTCTACCGANATAAAGTTCAAACGAGCAATTCGAGCCGATTAAAACTCAAAAAAATTGAGCGCATGGATTTTAAAATTAATTTGCTTAAACGAGCCATCATCTTGTGGGGGAATGTTAAGAAGTAAAGTCCCACATCGAATAAAGATGAAAATATAGATTAATTTATAGTGTTTGGACTACTTATCTTAATTAAGGTTGACATTTTATGGCTGGTTCGGTAGAGATTAAAATCGGATTAAAATTAAAAAAATAACCGTTGTTATTGACTTGTATTAGATGAGTGAGACCCAATAACGACTATATTTTCAATTTTAATTCGCTTTTAATCTCTACCGAACAAGCATTAAGTGTGTTTGATTTGTATAATTTTTTACCCGAAAATTTAAAAATTTTGGATCTTTTTGTGTTCGTTTGACTTTGTTTTACATGAAAATTGTTTATTAAAGTGATAATTTTTTCCATAATTAGTTATAAAATTTGTTTCAATTACCAAAAAGTAAAAAAATAATAATAACAATAATAATAATATTTCCTAGAAAATCATTTTTTCATCAAAGTTTAGTGTTCGTTTGGTTTTGTTTTACATGAAAATTATTCATCAAAGGGAAAAAAAATTTATAATTGGTTATGAAATTTGTTTCCATTGCAAAAAAAAAAAAA
>CAIGRK010402684.1:0-12256 GCA_903798315.1 Fraxinus greggii | reverse complement strand
AAATGAAGTGAAAGTTTTTCGTGTATTGATTTTAGTCATACATTGAAGGGATGTACTTCACCACCCACTTATTTGGAATCACCATTCAGTTATACTTGCTACAATCAATCGAAGTGAGCTCTTTAGAGAAGAGAGTTTAATCATTCTTTATAAGTTTAAATTGGAGACAAAATAACTGTATGTACCCTTGTACCAAGTTGTGACTGGTATTGTTTCTACAAATTTCTTGTCCTTTTCACTTTATGTTCACTATTATCTACATCAGAATGAACAAATGCAAGGCAATGCATAAATATTAGCATCAAGCATCTTGATTGAGGCCACAATGCCGACTGGTAGAACAGGATGTAGAATTACCATTGGATCTGAATCTTTACTTGACGCACATATCTTTATCCTTGCTCTGGAAGAGCCATTCTTGATCATCTGGATCATTGGACAAGGTATACTGTTCGAAATGAACTCAATTCTCGACTAAGTTCTGATTATACTGTAATTCTAATAGAGTTAATACTGCATTGTCCCCAAATCGAAGTTCCCAGTTTGCCTTGAGCAATAGCCTCCATCTGCCTAGAAGTTGAAAAAATCGGCTCTTGATCGGAAATCCTTGAACAATGGTTATGGTAGGAAGGAAACCTAGGTTTTGAATTGATAATTTGGTTTGCCTTTTGTTTTGCTTTGCAGGTATTTTGGGCAATTAGTATATTTTAGATCTAAAATTTCTTTAGTTCTAGTATTTTGGTCAAAGGCTCTTCTCCCCCTATTTGGCTCCCACTATTTGATGTTATAATCGGTGAAATAGTATTTTTTTTTGAAATATGTGATTAAAAAATAAATAGAAGTTGTTAATTTACGTATAATATTAATTTATTGAAAAACGTACTGATATAAAGAATAGAGTAAAAAATGTAATATAAATTTAATGAGGGCCGTTTTAAATTAAATAACTTTGTAAAATGCTCTATCGCCTCATTCACAATTATTTATCATGTTGGTGATATGACAGACTATTTGTTTTTATAATTTTTTCTTCTCTTTCTCATGTTATTTTTTCAATTAAAATAAATGTTTACCCTTTATACCCTTGGTTAATTCTGGTTAAATTAGACACGTACCCTTATTCTAAGGGCACTTTGGAGAGAAGCCATTTTTTGGTTGCTTCTTAATGGAAATGCTGTAGATTAGGGGAAAATTGCAGTAGCGATTCCTTACCTTTTTAATTTTTATAAACTTTACCTTTATCTTCAATTTGTGCTAACGAGTATTCCTAATATTTAAAAAATAGGCAGTTGTGGTCCAAATTGATGGAATTTGACCGTCGTTGACCAAAAATAGTAGAATTCGACCAAATTAAAAAGGGTAAGATTGTAACTTTGCATTTTATCTCTTAAAATAATTAAAATTAAACCAAATTAAAAAGAAAAAAAATTGTTCATTCATCTTCTTCACAAACTCAATCCCATCCTACCCCCATCCCATCCCACGCAAAATCGAAAATCGCTGTCCAATGCACCAATGCTCACTGCCATCACCATCCGTGCCAATACAAAGCAAAACCCCCAAATCACAATCACAGATTATTTCTCTACTGAATTCGGTGGTTCCGGCTCAAAATCAAGAACCTCCCTTTACAAACAGCCCCCTCTGTACTTCCACCACATTCGACCCATCGAATTTCTTTACAAATCCGCCACTCACGTCCAATTTGTTGGATCAGCAAGAACTTCTGACCAAGACAATGACAATGCTGACAAAATAGAATCACTTTTGACATGATTCTCATCACATGCAAACCTCGTAAGTTTTTCACTAAAGGGATAACATGTCCGAAGTGGATATGCTTATTGCCGAAAGAGAAGACGCGATAAGGAAGAAGAGGAGACGTAGAATAGGGGATAATTTTACATTTGCTTTTTATCCCTCTCTAGCTTCTTCAATTTTGTGGTGGCGGCGACGATGGGTGAGGTGTATGTGCTTAGTAGTATTTTTATTTTGGAGTAGGGGGTAGCGTTTGGATGGAGATATGTTCAATCAATTTTGGTTTTACTTGTTTTGGTGATGGTGATGGTGATGGTGGTGGTGGGGAAGCTGTGTTGACGATGGTAACGATCGGTAGGTGGGTGACGATGCTGACGATTGCTTCCTTCTCATTTAGTTTATTTTGTTTTATTCTATTTCTGATTTTTAAATTATTTTATGTATAAAATAGCAAAATTACCATTTTATCAATTTAAATTTGGTCAAAATTATTCAAAGTTCACTTTTATTAGTCAGTTAACAGTCAAATCCATTCATTTGGACACCAAATACATGTTAGAACATTCTTGAAGATTATGATAAAATATACCAAAATTGAAAAGTTACCGATGCTACAATCATCTCATGGATCAGAGAAAAGGCCATGCGGAAGGAAGGACCATAATCAATAGGCCAAAGCCATTTGTACCAAAATACATTTGACAGAAGTTTTACAAATACATCACATGGGTGAGCTCCACGGTAATAAAAAATTGGCAAAAAATCCCCCCCGAGGTATCGGACGCACAGCAGAGCCCTAATCAATATGAAATCTGAAAGATTAGGTAAACCTTATAATTAATTGCGGAGAAACAAGTTCGGAGTTTAAAATAAAGGCACGGACAATCGCACATCTGGATTTAAATCTGTAGCAGGTAGTATTTTTCAATTGTATGTCAGCAATACTTGTATATTCTCCGTCTTCTTCTTCTTTAACGTCTTTCTACTAAGAAAAAATATTGACGTTTTTTATACGAATACACAATCAGTCGGAGGCAGTAATAGTTGTTTACTAATTTAGTTTTTTTTTTCCATGTAAAATGGGAAAATTAGTTGCGGTTCTTTTGTTACTGTTACTGTTGCTGTTTATGTTTCCTTTGTGTTTCCATGTACATGATTGTTTTTCGTGGTTGAGAAGCTGTTTAAATTTCAAAGATAAATTCGTGAACAGTAGAAGACATATCTTGTTCCAGCCCATCAATTTCCTTTCTAAAAGGCACGAAAATGGTTGTCTTTTTTATCCTTGTATATATCGCCCGAAAGATTTTTATTTATTTATTTTTTTATATTAGATTGAACTTATATAGCCCATTTACAGCAGATTGATAATTGACCATTTCAAGAAAAACCTTGTAATATTTAAACCAAATAAATAAAGCAAACTAATAGGAGTTATACAGTGAGAATCAACCTTGTCTTCGTATAATGTTTTCACATAATTGGGATGATAAGTGGTTCGAACAAGAAAAGGAATGCACTTTTGCATGAAATAAAATTGACTCTGATATCCCAAGTTCGTTATGTCTAGAAATGAATATGGCAATGAAAAAATTTCTTGTCTTCAACTTTTCTTAGTTAATAGTATATATATCAGAGCAATAATTAAAAAATCAGCTAGTTATCAAATTACACCTATTTAATGAATTTATAAAGTTGTTCTGGTTTTGCCATGTTAAAAAAGCTTTGTTCTACATGGTTCTGAAACGAGTATAGGCTAGTTTCTGAGCCAATGGACGTTCCATCTAGCACGCATATGGTTTTAGGCTGGAATCCCTAACTTGTACGCTGGGCCAAGTTTTGCAATGGTATCAGAGTTTTTATTACGTACATGGTATCTTTTAGTATTTTCATGTTAACAATAACATATGCTAACTCAAAAAACTTGCACGTGCCCATTAAGTCATTTCTTCTTTTCTTTCTTTCTCTTTCCGTCTCACCTTTTTACGGATAATTATCTCTAACTGTTGCCAGTACAATGCAGTGACGTACGGGGTATAAAAGTTAACACTACTGCTTTTCTGAAAATGGAGAATGATATTATACCTTGGGAACCATTGATTGAGGAGTTCACTTTTGTTGCTAATTCAGTCCCCTTCAACAGCTGTCACGCTTCTACTATTGTGGAGGTGCTCCAATGCGAGTTAATGTCCAAGTGCACTTAATAAAATTGAGTGAGATTGTAACTTAATTTTGTTTTTTCTGTAGCTTGAGAAAAATCACTTTTTGGTTGCCTATTTTGGGGGTACAGCAGAGGGGGCACTTGACGTGAAGATTTGGATACAGACTTATAAGGTGACAGTATATTTTTTTCATTAGGTTTATTTTGCATCGAGGATTTATATGTTTTAACTTTTTAATGCTGCCAACTTTAATGTTTTTATAGGAGGAAAACATTTTTTAGTTTATTTCTTTGTCAGAAGAAAAAACTTCTTGTGAATTTTACATGCTTCCAGTTCACCGATAGGTTTGCTGAACTGGCTTTGTTGGGGGCCAAATAAGTTTGTTGGTAAGGTGGCCTGATTATGATGCTGACTTTTCAGCGTCATATGTGCGATCAGTGCTTTCCATTTATATCCTTCTCTGTAGCAACCAAGTTCTCAGAATCTCTCTTTGTGCCATCTCTTTTGGTCATTTGAAGTTCCCAAACTAAAAATAATTATTTTTAGCTATCATACTGAAATTAATAACAGGATGGTTCCTGGCTCCCTCCTATCATTGCTGATGAACAACTTGATGTTCCTATGTGGAATCCAGTGCTATTTAAACACCCCTCAAACGAACTGCTTCTGTTCTATAGAATTGGGCAAGAGGTTCAGAAGTAAGTTCTCAAATCTTCTCAAATCTGTTCTCTCTGTCTATGCTTTTAGTTTTTTCTGATTAATTGTGATTAGCTGTGTTTTCATTTAAGTTTTCAAATTCTTCTTATGATAGAGTGCACACGAACGTCCCGTGGTAGGTGGCAGGCAAAAAGAATTTATTTTAGACATATCAATCATAATAAAGGATATGTATGATGGAGCAACAGTCGTAGGCATGCGATCTAGTGGCTGTAATAGTAGATAATTCCTATTATTTTAGTCTTGCATTAATGTTCTCAATGCACAAAGTTAAACAATTTGACAATAACAAGAAAAGAAAGGTTTTCAAAGAAGAGAGGAAATGAAGAGTATCTATTACAATGAGTAAGCCCTCTATAAATAGATCAATTAAGCTAACATCGAAAGAACTTTTAATAAATTAGAACTTTATCATAATATTAAAACTAACCTAATTAAACTCTCTTAAAATCCAAATTCTATCTTTATCTCCATTCCTCCCCGGCTGAGAGAATTCGACTCCCATGAGGTAGATTAGAACTTCAAGCTTCAAGGGGACAAATCTTTTGTTTTGACCAAGTGTCGGTATTGAACCTTTGATAGCAAAATATAGCTAAACGTATTCCAAGGGTCATAAGAAAAGTCCTCCAGATTATGAAATATCTTCTATTGAATCGGGTAAGTTAAAGATGGGGTCTCAGAAATGGTTTTGAGATTTTCCATAAGGTATTCATTAAAGCAATAATCATTAAAGCCATATCGATACTGAAAGAAAAAAGGTAAAAAGTCTTCGGGTTAGAGTCACTCCAAGGGACGGTAGATCGCAAAGCACCCCATTCATCCAAAAGAGAAGCGAAGGGGCCAATTTATTTGCATGACCTCTGCACATATAACCCTATCTACACCCGGAGCCACTCCCCTAGCGGNTAAGTTAAAGATGGGGTCTCAGAAATGGTTTTGAGATTTTCCATAAGGTATTCATTAAAGCAATAATCATTAAAGCCATATCGATACTGAAAGAAAAAAGGTAAAAAGTCTTCGGGTTAGAGTCACTCCAAGGGACGGTAGATCGCAAAGCACCCCATTCATCCAAAAGAGAAGGGAAGGGGCCTATTTATTTGCATGACCTCTGCAAATTTAACCCTATCTACACCTGGAGGGATTGCAATTCTTTCTACTTCTCGAGGTATAATGATAGACCGAGAGGCTCCACTTGAAGGAATCGACACTTTCAAATCCAAGGGCTTTGTCCTCGAGACTCCCCTCTCTCCCCGTCCCTTACTCGGCCTTTGAAAGCTCCGAGATAGAAATATACCAATAATGGAAAAAGACGAATAATTTAATCGTGCCATCCCTAGACGATTTCAAGTAAGATAATCTAGCCCTTTCCATAACGTTAGTCTACAGATGGTCGTTTTGTTTTGCGCTAGGAAGAAACAAGTCTATTCCCCGCAGATGTTATTGCTCATTCCCCCAAATACTACAGATCTATCCTGTGATCCTCTTCCCTAAAGTCTGGTGCCTACGAGTTTTCTTTTTCTTTTTTCCACCCAATTTTTAGGTACATGTCGATGCCCGGCTATGTCCCCCATCATCATCACCGACTTATGTAAATCTAGATCGGTAATTGTTCTTGGATAGCACCTGCACTAGTAGAGATTTCTCGATTGAAAAATGTATTGAAAGAACTTTTAATAAATTAGAACTTTATCTTAATATTAAAACTAACCTAATCTAATTTAAACACTCATAATTCGAATTAAACTCTCTTAAAATCCAAATTCTATATGTATTTCCATTCCCCTCGACTGGGAGAATTCGATTCCAATGAGGTAGACTAGAACTTTAAATTTCAAGGAGACATCTTTTGTTTTGGCCAAGTGTCGGTATTGAACTCTTGACAATAACATACAGCTGAACTCATACCAAGGAGCACTATTTCTTACGAACCAAATGTTGATAGAAAATTTCAAAAAGCAAAATACTTATGCAACAAATCCACAAAATCTTCAATTAATTGTGTATAATGAGGAGCACAAGGGACTATCACCGCTGACTGGCCTACAAAAATGAATGATTGCAACTTCGGAGGCTCAAATGGGCTCCGATAAGGAAACAATTTTACTATAAGAAAATATAACTTTTATTTAAGTGTGATAGTCAGTCAAATAGATTATCTTTATGAGAATAATCCAAAATCCTTATCTTCACTTGTTTAGAAAATGAGGTCAGAAACACACAATAAATCATAATAATCACCATTAGAGTCTCCTAGCATATATTATACATCAAAAGCAAGTTCAAAAATTTCGTAATTGGAAATAATTTGCCTTTCATATTGACATCAAATTTAAGAACATTGACAACGAAGGGAGGAGCTAAGATAATGTCGGTAATTAGTAGGTAACGTCCAAATATTGATAAGAAGAGTATGTAAGCGGACAATTACCTTGGAAAAAATCATGAAAACTTGGGGAGTATCAATCGGTTGAGGTAATTCCTAAGTCACCCCAAAAGGTACAGAATGTAGGCAAACACTTTGGCTTAAGTGAAAATAATGTGTAATTTCTCAACTGTGTCATGGTCAATTATGCTAAAGACGGGTGCAAGTGGGGATTAGAGACAAGTCTAAAAACTTTCATCCTTGCTATCAGAACATTCAATGGGCTCAACAGTAAAAACCATATTTTCTTCTTCACGAGGAGTACTAATACAATCAGACTTAGGAAGTGACTGATGCGACTCAGGTGGTATGCCTAATTTTTTACGTGATTGACGAATTCGAAATGATATGCACGGAAGGTTAGCCTATCATTAAGCTTCGTATCGGGATTGAGATGTAGGAATGTCGTCAAGCAAGGTTTCAAGATTTAAACCACTGAGAAACCTAGATGCTGTGATATAAGGAGCTTCATAGATATTACAATTGTGTAATAACCCTTTGAAGTGGGCTAGATATTCACTAATAGTGGATGTACATTGCCTACAGTGCAAAAAGAATTTATATACAATTGAGTTCGATAATAAAAGGGTATTTTTTACTTAATATTTGTTTTATCTTATCCCACAAGTTGCCAAGGCGTTGACCTGGATGATTACGTAAAAATGATTTTTAATCTCCTAATAAACCGACAAGTGACATGTTAACATGGAAAATTCGACGAGACACACCCAAGTTGTGAAAGTAAAAAAAACTTTTCAAGATTATCGAATCAATCCAGAATTGAGTCAAGACGAAACCCAACCATCAAAGTCCTGTTTATAAGTTAATTCGTTTAGAAGGATTATGAATGTTGTTAACATAATCCCTAGATAAGTAAGTGATAATTGTATTGATAATGATAATAAGAAAGCACATGATTGTGAGAACGATATAAGGAATTGGTATAAGTATAAAAGATATTATAGGGTTTGTACATGATGCGAGGAGACTATCGAGACAAAGCAGTTTTTTATTTTATTATGTTTTTACTTGTTACATTTTTTTAATTGGAAAAAAAAAAATCAACTAGAAATTATTATTATTATTATTATTATTATTATTATTATTAAATTTAAGCTTTAGAAGCTAGAACACCAAAATAAAAGCACGTTTTCAACGTAAAAGAAATTGGTACCTCATGAGGCTCAAAAGTGGCATTTGTTCAAATAATCATATTCAAGTTGGCATGACTGCTATAGATAGTAGAGAGAACACAAGTGATAGCGAGTTGTTGCAATTTAATTCTCTTAAGCTGCTGATTCAATCAACATGAACAAAATTGATCACAGATCTTGCAAATAGTTGTCAATTGTTTTTGTTCTTTTTCTCGTCACTTTTTTTTTATTAAAAAAATAAATCAAACAACAAAATTTGAAAGACAGCTCAAACAACATGGTGCTTTGGAAAATATCCAAAATTAATGGTCTGGACTAAATCAGTCTCCTTCTCTCACACTCCACACAGTAATTATTGGATGCTCGATCACCAGATGCAAAAATCGAAAGGATCAGAGAGTGCTCTTGGTCAGTTCAGGGACCAAAACTGACAGTGGGTGGTGGATTTGGTTAGTATTGGTGTGGAGGGGTTTGGATGAATGGGCTGGTGGGTTGTGATTGGTGGAGCTGATTTGTGTATAGGGTTTGTTGGTCGCAGTGGCGAAGGCTGCTGGCTGTGTTGCTGTGGTTCGATTCGATGCAAGGGTTGAAGAAGACGATGGTTCAAAAACTGTCAAAATTAGTGGGAAAATACTGGCAAGCATACATAAATCTGCTAAATCGAGGCATGAAGGTGGAAAAGGTTGGATGAATTAGAGAGATGCTATGGAGAGTAATGTGATTCGAAAGTAGTTATAAAGATGAATATTAAATAACCATGCCTTTTGTTGCTCGTCAAATAATAAAGTATGTACAAGATGAACATTTCAGGAACAAGGATGTTAAGATTGATTTGTGATCATGCTAGAATAGATAAATTAAAAATATTCAAAAACTTCTGATATCTTCTAGTTTTGGTTGAAATTCTTACAGAAGTTAAATATAATAAAGCAAGACGGATCATCTTGAGAGGGCTCCTTATTAGCCTCATTTTCTCTGTTTTCGTGAGCTAAATTTCTTTTTGAGGTGTCCAATACACACTTTATTTTCAAAAATTAAAATAAAGAGTGGATTTGATTCTCCAAATGTATTGGGCCAAGTACCCTCTTATAAGATGTTTCATTTATTATTGCACATTTTTCTATACGATGTTTCATTTATTATTGCGCATTTTTCTATTCATTTCTTTGATTTCTACAAAATAAAAAAGAGGGAAGTGATAAATAAAAAAAAAAAAGGAAATTCTTCAAAAAATAGGGAAAAGGATGAAAAATAATTGCTTATGGGAAAATGCAAAATAAAAATTGAATATAGAGAGTGTTATTGGAGAGCTATAAAAAGTTTTGACTTTATGTTTCAAAATTCCTTAAGATGCTCTTTATATGATAGAAGACGTTCCTTAAAATAAGGAGCACTAATGGAGATTCTCTCTTACATCATTATAAGGAGGTATACAGCTAGTGTCCTATAATGTTGTTTTGATTAAAAAAGTGGTCGAGCTTAATCGTAGAGCAGAGGTCTGGAAGAAAATCAGGTTCCTTTTGAAATTGCAAATCTACATATAAAATCTTTCTGACTTTGTCATGCTACCATCTTCTAACTTAGATGGAGTGGATGCATGAAGCGATCTTATGATGGTGGGGTCACCTGGTCAGAAAGAGAACAACTTCCTCCTGGTATACTAGGACCAATTAAGAACAAGGTAAGCTCTATTAATTCATATCCATTTCATTAGACTGAGGTGATACCTATGTTACTTCTACTCAATTATCTTCCTCAGCCTATTTTGCTAGAAAATGGTGACTTGCTCTGTGGAACTTCTGTTGAGAGCTGGAATTCTTGGGGTGCATGGATGGAGGTTGTACTAAGATCCAGCCTCAGATTCTGCTTAAAGGGACACAAAAAATGACTGGTGACTGACTGAAGATTCGTAATTTTGTGAAACAGATAACTGCAGACTTGGGTAGGTCTTGGAGAAAGTATGGCCCAATATACATTAAGGGTGAGTCTCTCAGTGTGATTCAACCAGTTCCTTACCAGACTGCCAATGGGACCATTCGTGTACTTCTGAGATCCTTTGAGGGAATTAATAGAATTTGTCAGTCAGAATCCAGTGATGGTGGACATACCTGGGATTATGCAAGGCCAACGGAATTGCCAAATCCAAATTCAGGTTGTGAACTAAAAAGAACTATTTCTAAATTAAGGGCTTATATGTTGTGTCCCCTAAATGGCAGACAGAAATGTTTTTTCAAAGTTCTATTAAAGACTCATCTGTACAAGGTTATTAATTGGGCAGCTGTAGGACAAAAAATATACTATGGAAGTACTTATGAATCTTTCCTGCAATTTCATGAATTGAAATTGGTTGATAGGAATTGATGGGGTTAAGCTGAAGGATGGCCGTCTAGTACTTGCTTACAATACAATCTCCAGGGGTGTGCTCAAATTTGCTCTCTCTTCAGATGATGGCGACTCGTGGCATGATGTTGTCACACTGGAGGAGACTTTAGGAATGGAATTTTCTTATCCAGCTGTTATCCAAGCTTGTGATGGATTAGTGCACATCACTTACACATATAATAGAACACAAATCAAGGTACCAACTTTATTCTCTGAATGAATGGTATATGATGGTTGAATTTGAATTTCTTTGCCTGTTTCATTTTTCGTCTTAAATCCTTTTTCTGTCCTTTTCCTTATCCAGCATGTTGTCTTAAATCCTAATTGATACGCTGGAGCATGTCTGGGGAAATTTCTGGTCTAAAAAGGTATTTCACCTCCGCCCCGTGCTCTGGGACCAGTTAACTTTAATGATAGCTATAGAAAATAACGTCTCCTACCATCTAGTTAATGAAGATAACTTAAAAACATTTTTAATATTTATGTTATAATTTACGATCTAATCCTGATAAAACTCTTGGATTTTATCTATTAATTTTTTTTTCACTGTCAATTATTTTTTTTTCTCCAAGTTTATACACGTATATATGAAAAAGAGCAACATCTTCACTTATTGAGGGTATAATTTAAAGCGCAGATCTTCCATTATCAATGAACATTACTTCATAAATATACATCTTATATCTATTGGGATGTAATAAATATCAACTGCCCTTTAGTACATGGGATTGATCTTTACTGATATCAAACTCGAGTATGAATTTAGGAAGACCTGTCAGAATTTTACTCCTAGGTCGAGGACTCACTTTTTGCCAGTGTTCTAAAGCGTGAAGTCTGGCTAGATGGCAATGCCAAGATTCACCTTGGTCAGTTTTTAGAACAATGCTTTTGGCAAATGATTCATAGGATTTGGTTTTCTAAACTTCTTCTCTTATTAAAAGAAAAACTTCAACCCTGAGGGGTTGCTCAATTGGTCAGGCATTGGATTTGCTCCTCAATGGTCACCGGTTTGAGTCCCCTCAGGACCACTGAGGTGTGTTCCCGACCGTAAACTTTAGGATCTCGTGGGATTAGTGGAGGTACCTGCAAGTTGGCCGGACATCTACAGTTATCAAAAAAAAAGAGAAAAACTTCATTTAGTTTGCTTTGAGCAAATTTCTAATGAAAGAAAACTTCTCTTATCAAAAGATAAACTTCATTTAGTATTTGCTTTGATGCGAATTTCTAATGAAAGATGTACCATAGGATTAAAAAATGATCAATTATAGAGTTCGAGGTTTGATTCATATCGCTTCTGGTTTGACCTACCATGCTGAGCCCGATCTAACAACTAAGCACAATACATTTAGCTTTCATAACATCATCTTGATCATGATAAATTCATTGTGTGAAAGTTCTGGAATGACATCTTAATGTCATGAGTGCTAATGTAAATGGTTTATCTTGTGTTTCTGAAGTCTTCACTGATGCTGGTTATTCGATATCTTCCACCTAATAATTAGTGCAACGACTCGGTCTTTATGCTCAAACCGTTATATCATATTTACTGTCTGTTTTAGGTGGACATTGCCAAGTTACTCTCTCACGACTTTCTATCGCATCCCCTAGGATTCGAACCAAAAACCTCTGCCTAATGAAACATTTAAGTTGAATCTTGGTACTAA
>CAIGRK010402668.1:0-18448 GCA_903798315.1 Fraxinus greggii | reverse complement strand
AACCCTAGAAGTTTCTGGATAATCCCAAATGAATCGACTGAAGCCAAAAAGTTGACAGCCCAGATTATATCAACAGTCCAAGGATCCAACAGCCAAAAGAGAGCTATGTGTCATCAATTCAAGTGAGAGTGCTTCTGAATTAAGAGAAGCGTGATTTGCAAACACGCTTTCAGCCAAAATATTGGGAGCAGAATAAATGGGTCGGGATCCAGCCCAACAACATGTATTTAAACTAGACACTACCATTAATTTTATTATAGGATAACTTGTGTAGGAAGAAGTTCAATTTTCATTGGAGGATGATCTATTGATACTGGGGACATGTTGCTAATCGCAAGATGTCGGTGTGCATGCGTACTCCCTTTCTATATGGTTTTCCGAAACATCATATTGAGTTTGGTTTGAGAAAGGAAAAAAATTTAACTCAGGCAATTCGAATATTGAACCGAGTTTAGGGTTAGGTTTAATCGATCATGTATAGTGCTCTTCTTGCCAATTAATCAAGCTTCAACTAGGTAAGTAGCAACCGATCAAACATCAGTTTATCCTTCCTATGAAGAATGGCCAGTCAATCATCTAGTTTTGCACGCTCTATAATTTACTATTCCAGCGAGATATCTCATCATCTAAAATTTACCTCCCATATGGCATTTTAGCATGTCATGGACTTGAAGGTGACAACTTGTAAATAAGTAATTAACCTCTCGATTTAAGTTATTTACCAATAAAACTTGACTAAAATGTTGAATGTATGATTGTTCTGTTAGGAAGATACAAAAAGAAATTAGAAATACTGTTAGAATAAAGTAATGAAAAAAACATTGCAATAAATAGAGCAACAATAAAAGAGAAAAAATAAGGTTATTAATGTAGTAGTGGTGCTGAAAGAAATCAAGATCTGTGTTGCACACAATTTCCTTAAAAGAGATTCGTCGTCCACTATGGTACAAGAGGACTGATGACGTCTGCCTCCCAAAATACAAATGTTGAAAGCAACCGATTAACACTTCGTTATTGCTTTAGGCGAATTAAAAATGCTCACAATTCTATCATCGAGCTAGAAAGAAATTATCTAAGCTGCTTGAAACAAAGAGACGAGAGAGAAACTTAGAAGGAGGGGAGAACTCTTAACTTTTTTTGTTTATGGAGTAAGCCAGTAAGGAAGAGATAGTACTAGGATGAGTGGGTTTCCATTTCCTATTAATTTTTCGTTAAAGCGAAAAAATGGTAACAATAGCCCTTAAGGTTTTGTAACTACCAATTTAATTGAGAATTAACTAGAAAATTGAAATCAAATTTGTTGTTGCATCTCATAATTTATTCCAATTCACTGAAAAAATAACTAGAGAATTTGAAAACAAAATTGTTGTTACATCTCATTCACCATTTAAATTTATTTTTTTCCCAAAAAATAGGTGATTAAAATTAATTATTGATTTTAACTTAAATTAAAATTTTTATGATAATGTGTATAGTGATACTCAAGAAATCTTTTTCCCCTTTGTCCTAGTTATTTTGTAGCTCTCTGGTTTTTCTAAATTTATGGCGAGATGGTATTTGTAATGTGAATAATCAAGGGTGGAATAATGGCTAGGGTGACTTTTATAGTTTAGCCCATGTTTTATCAGGATTAAAATCAAATTTTTAGTAAGTTTTGATAAAAGTTGATGAAATTTGTAGTTGAAAAGCCATGGACACCATAAATATGTAATTAAAATCTAAATTTGAATTCGTGCCAAATAGGGGCTAAATAGAGCAGTTCCTGTCTTGAATTTTAGACACTGCTTGAGCCCAATTTTACCTCGACAACCTCAATACAATATGATCAGTAACACATTGTTGTTCAAACTCTTATTGTTGTTGTTGTTGTCGTCGTCGAGGGAAGGAAGCCGAATTGACACACGTGAGCCTAGAACGTGGAAGTTAGCTTATGACCATTCAATTTGATTGCCTATCTCACTAATCATCTGCACAAGTCAAGCTTTATGTAAAGCCAACCTTAGAGGACAGGCAACGTTTACCATGGTTTAACAACATTAGAACTATGATCTAAGCATCATGGTAAAAAATACCAAGACGAGAAAAAGCTTTTCCACTGGTGAGCTTCCAATTGCGACATAAAAAAGTACACAGACTTCATTATATTTAGCCCTTGTTTGGACTCCATTTTAATTTTTTCTCTTTCTTTCTTTCATCCACCGATTATTTGCTAAATAATATTACACATAAATTCAAAATTTTTTATTCTTTTTCTACCTCACATTTTTCAAAAAAATTACTATTCCAAAATATATTTCCCCAAAATCTCGTTAAAATGAAGTCTAAACATGGAATACTCTATATTTTAAAGAGTCGACTTTTAAAATTAAGTTCCTTGAGACTCTTTAAATTAATATTTGATTTAGATAATGGATTTGACTCTCTCTCTCTCTATATTTAGATCCATTCAAAATATTTCAATTTTTAAAGGAGAAAAATATTATAATAATTGAAAGGAAAACTAGTAAAAAATAAAAGATAAAAAAATAATAAATATTTTTTGGGAGTAATAAAACTAAGTGTTAAATATAAAGAGTATGTACAAGTACTTAAAAAAAATTTCCTTTCTATATTTATATGCTCCCTAAATTGTAGAATATACTTTTTAAAAATATAGAGTTTTTTTGAAGATACTCTAAATCTATGGTCGTGATAATGGAAAATGATAGAATTGAATGAGCCTCAAATAAAGTTTCTTTTTTTCGTTTTCTTTGAGAGAATTATATTTATAGTCGACGTATTTCATGTCTTGGAAGACCTATTCGCACTTGAGTGTCTGTTAGAAGTTAAATTTGTTATATTCCATATTTCTTAAGAAAATCTATTATTTTTCGAGATATTCAAGAAACTTCCCTATGGTCAATATGAAGGTTCTCTCATGAATTAAAATGCAAAAACTCCCAAAGAAAAAAAAATTCTAGCAAATTAAAAGAGGAGTGCAATAAGATAATTAATTATGCTTACTAAGCCCTCATTGTTTCCCATTAAAAATTATAATTCATTATTCTCCATCTTCTTCTTAATTAGACATTTTCAATAAAATAATATTATACTTAAATTCAAAATTTATACTTAAATTCAAAATTTTTCATTCTTTTTTAACCACACGGTCTCTAAAAAATTACTATTTTAAAATATATTTATTCCAATTTCTCATTGTAACAAGGTCTAAAATTATAACTTCGCACTATATTATAAGGGAGAAAATTAAAATTGCAAGTTTTTTGGGCAAATTGAAAATGAAAATTAATTCTATGTTTTGTGGTCTTTTTCTGAAAAAAATATGTTTTAAATTGTATTTTTTGAAGTAAGTGTGATTAAGCAGTATGAATTTTTTTTTTTGAATTTTTAATGTATAATTAAAAATAAGTACATAAAAAAAAAAAAAAGGAGTTTTGAAATAGGAAATAAAGTTTGACAACTCGAAAAATAGAAACCAAACTCAACCAAAATGCTGGTCCTAATATATTATTTAAATATATATTCATACATGTGTAACTGATCGTCCGCAATCATTCACTTTCATTTCGCTCCTTTTCATTTTTTCCCATCTTTCTCTCTGTATTCGTATTTATCGATATATATCTATACAGATTTAGATTCTTGTTTTCTATTTCTTTCTCAAAAAAGATAAATAATTTTTTTTCCCCAAAGATTAGATCAGAGAAAAATGGTTGAAACAAGGCGAAGCTCGTCTTCTTCTAAGCGCGCTCTGTCGTCTCCATCCCCTTCTTTACCTAACGGCAAAAGATCTAAGGTCAGGGGTTTTATAATTTTTTATTTTTTTAAATTTGGGATTTTTGGGTTTTTGTTTTGTGTGAGTTTTGAATGATTTTGAGGTTTGGGCTTTTGGTGTGACTTAGGCGGCGGAGGCATCATCTTCATCAACGAATGATTCACCGGTGGCGGAGGAAGTGGTAATTGAGGCTGTGGCGAAGGAATCGTCGAGGGATGAGGTTCGATCCGTTGATCTGCCCAACGGTGGTGGTGCGAAGCAGTCGGCTGTGAAGAAATCACCAGAGGCGGTGGTGGAAGGAGATTTTCCGATAACTATAGGTGCGATTTTTTCCTCTGCACGTGCGCTTTGACTTGATTTAGTTGCTGGTTTTTCCTTTGTTGATTTTTAAATTATATTTACCATTTTCTACTTTTTTGGTCGTAGATGTAGGTGCTTCTGTAACTGATGCGGAGGAAGCAAAATTGAATGGACCAGCAGGGAATCGAGGAAAGAAGGGGCAACTGAAATCACATGCTGGGGATACATGGGGGAAACTTATTTCTCAGTCCTCGAAGGTAGATTGACAATTTTCACTTAGTTAGTCAGTTTCATCACACATCAGTAAAACATTATTTTTTTTGTGGTACCAAGTTGTTACAATAACAATAGCAAGCTGATCTCTGTCTGGATGAACTGCACTGCTTATTTTTTTCTGCCATTTTGTTTGAGTTCAACGATATAATTGGCTAAAATTGTTGGATTTATACATAACTGTATAGATTTGTAGGTCAACTTTATTAGGAATTAGGATGAAAAGTGATTAAATTAACGTGATAGGATTATTCTTTTTCCTCTTCATTTTCTTTGCTGATATTGTAACTTCTCCAAGGGAATGATATTGAAATTTGAATAGAGCATTAATTAAGAAATGATGGCAGCGAGATAGGGTTTAGTGTTTAATATGGCTAAATCTGGTATGAAGGCTCTTTGCTCCATGAGGGAAAAGAATTTGGTTGGTATCAGAGTGTACATCATTTAGCCATCTATTGAAGCATTTTGATTGCTTCGACTCCAAACTTTAAAGGAAACCAAAACCTGGAGATAAAGAATAAAATCACGGATGAAACTAAATGTGTAAAACAAAATGGAGAGAGGGTTCGTGTTGCAGGTCTTGGGTTACAAGATGTTTTCTGTTGTAAAATTGCGACTTCACGTGGGAGGGGGTTAGGGGTTATTACACATGAACTTTAGGAGGCTGGGGTTCTCATGGCTCTTGTATCTCCATATTTTATTTTTAGTTTTTGAGGTCCGAATGTGTTTAAAATAGTGTTAAGAAACCTTATAAAACATTGCAGACTATTAAAAAGCAAGCCCCATAAGCTAAGGTTCTGAAAAACTGAATCTTAGAAAGGTCAGGAATGAGACTTGCACGCCTCAGAGCTTCTGTGGCATGCGACTCAAGAAGTCAAGGCTTGAGATTTGACACAAAATGTATTCTTTGAGATTCTTAATGAAGTTGTTGCATGAAGCCAATTCAAGGTTTAACCTTTGGACTCCATATAACAATGAGAAGATCAATTGATCATCTGGGAGAAAATGATGGTTAAATCTTCCTTTGGTTAAGTGAAATGGTTCTCCACTGGAAAACATTTTTATTTTTTCATGGAAGCTATGTCTTCGTTATAAAGTAAGTAAACAAGAAAAAATTTCGTGAAATTCTAGTGGACGGAGTTAGTTTGTCTATCGTGGTGTGCCTATGGAATGTTAGTGATCAGTGGTGGTGAGGAGCAGACATCAAGGAAGTTTCTTTGTTCTATGGAGGTACTGGTCACCTCATGTAGGCAGCCATGATTGCACAATGGTGGGTGCTAGTTGTGGTTGTGGGCTATGTAGTCATGATGATGCATTTGGAAAATGACAATCTTTGCAAAAATTCTGGAACTTATTTTTTTCCTAAATTGTGTAAAATGTTCTCCTCCTATAAATGCAATCACGTTTTTCAAAACAAAAGGATTGTGGCATAAAGTAATTGCAACAAGTTATCAAGAAATAATTTGGAGGGGCGAACATCATTTACTCGGGTAGATGATAAGTACTCTTAACCTTTGCGTCATCAAGGAAGGATATAGTTGTGAATTGGAGTACGTCGAAGTAGGATGTCTTATCTGTCTGTCTCTATAGGGCTTGACTTTCAGAAGAGAGCATAAATTTTAAACTTTGATGTCCGGACGAAATAGTTGGAGTACTCGTGTTGGACACGACATGGGTATGGGTATGGAATATGTGTCAATCCTCCAAATTTCAATCAGATGCTTCGTCGTTTTTGCTTCTTCTTCCTTCTTTTTCTTCTATTTTTTTTTTCCTTTTCTTTCCCTTTTCTTCTTTACCACTTTTGCTCTCTATAAACCTAGCGTCGTCTCCAAGAGGGTGGAGAAAAGCGGCGGCGCTAGGTTTTACCTTCTTTCTCTCTCTCTATCGGTGGTTTAAGGTTTTGTTTGTATAAAATGAAAATGGATTCCATATAGTGTTACTTAGTGCTCCACTAATTTCAAATTACAATCAAGTCCTCATTTTCTATTTTATATAATATTTAGTAATTTCCGTAATTGAAAATTAAACTCCAAAATTCTATTTTATTCTTAACCCCCTATTAAATACCCATTTTCTTCATTGTGAGTAATATTTAAAATGACATCCTGAATTAGTAAAAAAAATTGAAGTTTGAAAGACGTACCCACTTATCCGTGTTTGAAATTTGGACTCTTTTTAGCCATGCCCCTCGTATCCTATATTTTAGAAAATAAAAGATCTGAGACGTAGATACATACATGTACTCGATACCTGTACCCGAGTCCGATCATCATAGCTTTTAGAGTTCAATGTGAATTCATAAATATATCAGAGTGATTATGTTCCTGTCGGATTTTCAACTATCGTAGAAGCCTTGGAAACTTTGTTAACGATATCTACCCACGAGTGATCTAATTGGTGTTGGAGGCACTTTTGTAAGGTCTGGATCTGGAAGGAAAAATGGCTCTAAATCAATGTGGTCAAATATAAATGAGTGGTCAATGCAGTATAAGCTTGTGAACTGAAAGTTGTTTATTAAGGAGTGAATTCCCTATGGCTTGTAGTTACCATTACATTAAATGATTAAAGACTAGTCTTTGCTCTAGATTATACGTCAATTAAAATTTTATTCTGAAAGTTACTTTCTCAAAGTATTCGCCTTCAGACATCTCTGCATGTTTATTACTATGGAGGCAAATTTCAAAAGGACTATCCTTCACTAAAGTAGCTGCGTTGTCTTTCGTATCCAAAAGAAAAATGTCCATGATAAAGGGTTCATCCATTCATGGTCAGGATTTATAGGCACTCAATTTTTACATGTTAATATGTATAATATGTCACTGGATCAATAAATGATGTTGGGTAATGCCATTTATCATTTATATCATGTCATGCTAGCTATTTACGGTGAGCAGATTCTTTAACTTTTCTCGATATAATATTGTGAGCAACTCGAGTTACATGCATATAATCATGTCATCAATTGTAATAAGATCGAAGAGTAGGCTAGCTGTTGGAGAATTCTTAGTGATGTGAGGGTACTTATTAGCATTCACCATTCAGTGTTGCCCTTATTTTAACATTTAATGTTGCCTTATCTGTTAGTATGTGATATTCAATGTAATAATTGGTGAGATTTTCTGTAGATCTCTTGACTAGAATGCCTTATTATAGGTGCTTTCACTTGTTGATTACCATCATTAGCTTTGACACATCGCATGCTGCATAAGAGTTACAATGTGTTAGATGACATGAGACCTTTTACTGTTACCTGTGAAATTGGATAGAGAATGAAACTTGTTCTATTCATTATATTCCTCCAACGCATGTTCTCTGCCAAGGTTGGATTTGGCATACTTTTTGAAAGCATAGAAATTATTTCCTGTCTAGCTTTCCAGATGATTTATGAAAGAAAACTGAAATAGCATCTTGTTACACTTGTTTGTGATCTATAGTCCTTTATTCTCCCGCTGTTTTGTATTTCTCTTTCTTCCTTTTTGGAGGTCGTTGGCGGAAGAATTATTATTGAGGTAGCACCAATCAAAGATAAATATTGGATAATGAACACAGACAGTTGTACACATTTTATTAAGTTTGCAAGATGCACATGTTAAGAGAAGGAGACCAAATGTTCTTATAAAACTTAGAGAAAGAGCTTGGCATAAAATCATATGCAACGAGTAACTAAAAATGATTTAAACATTTGTGGTATGCTCAAACCCCGTCTGGTCGGGTGAGGTTGAAGAAGAGGAATCATGCAGTGAACTTCACATTAGCATTGAATTAGGCTTAATTAAGCCAAATTTTTCCTTTTGATTTGTCTGGTAGGTGAGAAGGAAGTGATGTAGCAAATGTTAGAGAGATGCCATGCTTAATCTCGTTTTGCCTTTATTGTATTGTTTTACAATTTTCACACAGTGTCTTGCTTTTTATTTTAATGTTAGGTCCTCCTTTCTTGATTTCATTACTTGATATGATGGGTCAGATACTCAAATGACGATATTTTATGGTACTGTTTGTGTATTGTTATAGAACAGAAGTATCTGTGAATCTTGTGAATCTTTTGTGGGCTGTGTCTAAAAGTTGATGTCTTGTGTCCGTTCTTCTGTTGGAAGTCTATGGTTCACTATTATATTCTACTACTTAAAGTATGTTGCTCTGTCTTATTTTATTTCATGTTGTTTTTAAGATTTTTGGAAGATTTGACTTTACTTGTTGAGTCAAATTCTAGACAAGATGAGGTTCTAATTTGTTTTATTATTTATTATATATAATCTAGTTTCTTTTCCAGTTTCTATTATTTGGTGTTGATCAATTTCTTGCCGATGTTATTGCCGCTCACTTGGTGAAATCTACAATTTAGCTGATCGCCTTCAAAATTTTCATCTTGTTTTGTTTTTCGACTTCTACAATATGTTTAGAATATTAATATATATCCTCAAGGGGAGTAAGTAGCTGACCTTCGATATAAGGACGGGCCTAGGCGACGTTTAGACAATCTTAGTTGTTTTTCTTCGTATCCCTCTTTGTGATCTCCTTCACATGATAAATTTTTTGAGAAAATTCTAGTTTTCTTTTCCAACATGTTAATTCCAACCACCTTTTCTAACCTCTCAAGGTTGCCTAGGTTTTGTTAGGCTAGTATATTTTTTCTTCTTTTGGTGAGTGCTTGCCACAATTAAATTTCATTCCAGTAAAATGGCGTTTCAAAGTGTAGGTTTCAAGACAAACTAACAAAAGAATAATTTTTTAAAAAATATAAAATAGAAAAACATGTTCCAGACTTAAAAAATTCATAGCCCGCGTTTGGGCTTCATTTTAATGTGATTTTGGAAGAAAATGTATTTTGGAATATTGATTTTTTAATGTGTGGTTAAAAGGTAAGGAAAAATTTTGAGTTTACATGTAATATTATTTTTTATTTTATGGAAGTATGCGTGGTTGAAAATGAGTTTTGGAAAAATGTATTTTAGAAATAATGGAGCCCGAACGGGGGCATAGTAAAACAAAATAAGAAAATTAAAGCTCTAACTTATAAACAACATAATACATCAATAAAGTAGCAATTAATGAGTTCTCAGATAGAATCAAGACTCTAAACATATACTTTTTCTATTTTGAGTTTGTCTTTTCTTTTTCCGGAATTAAGTGTGCCATAACCAAATTGTAACCTACCTTGTAACTGAAATCAATAGAGAAGCTTCAAATAACTGTTCTAATCAATGAGTTCTTGTTCCACCCATGTTGTTAGGTCTGTTCATCTTTGCATGAAGTGTCAGTTCAACCTACGGACATTAGGAGTGCTACTGCTGACATGGTTTGTCCTGGGTTGAATTTTAGTGATGAAGAGCTACTTGAGAATTTGGTTTTGGCTGTGTCTTAATTCTGCTTGTAGTATGTATCCTCAAGTTTTGTTCATGGTTCTTTCGTGGAAGATGGGGTTCTTTTACACCAATGTCTGTCTCTCTGTTTCTTTGGTTGGGTTAGCATTGTGCACCCTTGCTCTAGAATCTCCTTTAGGCATTCTTTATTAATGGACTCATCTTCCTTGGTTAGGAAGTATGTTAGATTGCAATGTTTTTGCTCCGAGGGAAAGTTTGCTAGCTGCTGGACCAATTGTCCTAACCTTAATGCTCAAGGCTGTGGATTGAAGTTGTAGGCAGCAAAGAACTCCATTTGGTTTTGAGTTTGAAGGAGGAGAGTATTCAAGATTTGGTATTACTTGTTTAAGTCAAAACCTAAATACGTTGAATATAAGAATATCTTTTCCCTAGCTTGAAGGCTAGTGTTGGAAGATTTGGCTTTCCTTACGCAGTCAAAACCTACACAAACCGAGTTTTTTTCTTTCTTGATTTAGGAAATTTAATGTAATTTCCTTCTTTTCATAGATTACATCTTATGGCAAGTCTATACCAAATTTGTTAGGTATTCGTAGGGAAGGTTATGGTTGATAGTTATATCTTTCCTATTTTGGCTATTTGTAACCGTCTTTCACTTTGTAATTCAAGAAGATAAAGAAGAGTTCTGAAAATTCTCTATTCCTTTTCCCATTTCTGTTTCAATTAAGATTAATCCATATTTTCCAACAAAGATTTTCTATGATTGTCTCGATTCCCTTAGGTTGATTTTTAGACAAGTATGATCTGCATCATTATACATATGTGGATTGAGAACTTAAATTAGGTTTTTCTTTCATTTTTTTTTTTAAACATCGAATGCCGTTATAGCTACTTTAACGAAGATTCTCCTTTCAAAAACCAAGAGGGTAGCTTTTGAAAATGTTTTAATTTTTGATTTTTGTATTAGGTTTCCAGAATCCCTTTTCAAGGTCAAGATAGTCTATTTAAGATGGAAGAAGTATTGTTATGGTGTTTATAGCTCTGATATCATGATATCAATGTTTTAATCTTTCTGTGTCTTAATGTATATGTATTCATGTACACTGTGCACTCATCGTCGGGCAGACACACCCAAAGTATTGGGGGAAGGGAAACTAAGGGAGGTATATCTTGTCTTCAGCTGCTGTGAATTATGATGATCCACTCGCAATTTCTGCAATAGTTCTATAGCTAGACTTAAATGGTGCCATGTGCTTAATTTTTCCCGTAATTTCTCCCTCCAGAATCCTCATGTTAATTTGAATCATCCTACATTCACCGTTGGTCAAGGCAGCCAATGCGACTTGTGGGTAGGAGATCCATCAGTTGGTAAATCTTTGTGTAATCTGAAGCATATGGAGTCAGAGGTAAGTAGTAAATTTATACGTTTGAAACAAATTCACAACCTTTGTTGAGAATTCAAGTTCTTTTGATCATGGTACTGGCCCTGTTCAGTTGTTTTATCTCTTCTTTTGTAACTATGTCCAGGGTGGAGAGTCAATTACTTTACTTGAAATAACTGGAAAGAAAGGATCTGTCCAAGTGAATGGCAAGTCTTGCACTAAAGATTCCATTGTACGACTAAAGGGAGGTGACGAGGTGGTCTTTAGCTCGTCCGATAAACATGCTTATGTATCCTTTGATCATCATGATTCAGTTGTATATGTTTTAGGATTCTGTAATAGTTGCTAGAGTGAGTCATTATATTTCATTTTGCTACATATAAATTGACTGAATTAGTATGTTCTTCCAACTTCCTTCAACGTGAGAAAATTTCCTTAACATGCGGCTAGATTTTCCAACAACTCGTAAATAATAAAGCATCTGTTGCGGACGGGCCACCTTCAGTCAACATATTAGAAGCCCATGGTGGACCAATAAATGGACTACATATTGAGGCAAGATCAGGAGATCCTTCTGCTGTTGCAGTTGCGTCAACACTGGCATCTTTATCGAATCTCCGGAAAGAATTATCGCTTCTTCCTCCATCATCTCGGAATGATGAGGATGTACAACAGGGTCCTGAATTGCCATCTGTACCTGATACTTGTGATGTGTTAGATAATGGTCTCTTGGATGCTGAAATGAAGGACTCCTCTGACCATAATGACGAGCCTATTGTTTCATTGGGTGAGAAGAGAACCGTTCCATCTCCTGACGTTGCCAATGAAAACTTGAATGTTGATGCTGAGAATGGGAAGATTGTATCTGAAACCAGTGACTTGAGGCCCTTTCTACGCATTCTTGCAGGATCAACAGCTCCTGACTTGGATATCAATGGTAGCATTTCAAAAATCCTCAAAGAGCATAGGGGAGTAAGAAATCGACACAAGGATTCTGATACTTCTATTTCAGCATCATCAAGGCGTCAAGCATTCAGAGATGGTTTACAACAGGGGATTCTTGATTCCAAATATATTGATGTTTCATTTGAAAATTTTCCATATTATCTAAGGTACCATTTTCCAGTTAGTTTGAGGCAGCTAAAAATATCTTCATTCTTATCTCTGTTGTTTCTGCTAAACTTTGTTATTTTCTAGCAATGACTTTCCTGGATCATTTGTTATTATTTTTTCACTATGCTTTTCAAGAAGCGTTGCTTTTTCATTTGTTAGGAGTATTTTGGTCTACTTAGCAGTAATTAGATGGATTGAATTTCTGTTTGTGTCACTATCTTTGCTTTTATTTTATAAGGAAGTGTAGGATTTTAGCTAGTTTTCTATAGGTACTAGAAGAGATTTAGTTTTTGCAAGTGATTTGACTTCAGTGATTAATATGTTTTCTGACAGTGAAACGACAAAGAATGTTCTAATTGCTTCGACATACATACATCTGAAGTGTAGTAAATTTGCAAAGTTTACATCCGATCTGCCTACGGTGTGTCCTAGAATTTTATTATCCGGCCCTGCAGGTAAATAGATCCTATTCCCCTGTTCTGTGTAAACGATTATACATATTTCCATTTTTTCTTCCTTTCGGATTGAACCATTTTCATTTTACTTTCTTCCCTTTATAGGTTCAGAAATTTACCAGGAAACATTGACCAAGGCACTTGCTAAACACACTGGTGCTAGGCTTCTTATAGTTGATACTATTCTATTGCCTGGTGTAAGCTTCTATCATAGCTTCTAAAATGTGTATATTTGTTTAATTTCATTCTTCAAGGAGTTCATCGCTGTCTTTATTGTTAGTTCTTAATTTATACCATCTGCTTTTCTAACTCTGCTCAGGGACAAACAATGAAGGAAGCTGATCCTGTAAAAGAAAGTTCAAAGCCTGAAAGAGCAAGTGCATTTGCTAAACGGGCTGCTGCTGCAGCACTACATCTCAAGAAACCAACATCTAGTGTGGAGGCTGATATAACTGGGGGATCAACTTTATGTTCTCAGGCTCAGCCAAAGCAGGAGGCATCTACTGCTTCATCGAAAAACTGCACTTTCAAAAAAGGTATTGTGCTGTTAATATTTTATTTTCTTTTTCATGTTTCATTTGGGGGCTGGGGGACTGGGGTCAGATTACTGTTACAGTTCATAAAGGTGTCTGGATCTTTCAAACCATCCATTAGCTCCTGTAGTTGCTCACAGGACCAAAGGATCATTTTTTCCCACTGGGTGGTGGTGAAGTATTTCTATGTGTGGATGTCAGGAATCAGGATTGTTGAATTGGTGATTCAATGTTTTGGCAGGTGATAGGGTGAAGTATGTGGGTTCGTTACCATCAGGGTTTTCTCCTCAAACGCCAATAAGGTAAATGTGCTACCTATCTGAGATCAAATTCCCATATGACAAGTTGGATACACGCCCTTTTATAAATTACTTATGCTATGTATACTAATGAAAATATCAATAATTATAACCACTTTTCACCACCTAAATGTGGCAGAAATTTACAGGAATTACTGAGGGGGTATAAGCCCTACCATTTGTATTGTAGTGCTGTGTTAAGACTCAATCTGGAAATAGGATGAACATGGTAATGAGATAACAGCTTTTGATTGAATAACACGAGAATTACAGAAATTAGATGAAAAAGCCTGTAGAAGGCTGTAAACGCGAACACCACTTGACCACCATCTAAAATATTGCCTGCCTTTCCCTCCGACTACCCTTATTTATAACCCTTTATTCCTAACTAATTCCTAACCACTTCCCCCTCCAACAGCATTGTGTTTTCCCTTCCCTCCATCTGTTACATACTCCTTGGGCCTTCTAGAATATGTGAACCGGATAGGGGGCTTATCATACTGGTACCATACGACAGCATCCTTAAACTTATAAGGACATTTAGGGTCTTATTGGCTGTTTTGTTTGTTGCTTAGGTCTCCGTGAAACCCAATGGTCCTCCCTTCCCTGTTTTTCCTCCTATTTCTCTTACAAAGTATGCGCTCTCTTTCCCCCTCTCTCCCTCCCTCCGGTACATGTAGAAAGACGCGCACACACACACACAGATGTCTACTTAAATGTACGCAAGGCCAGGGTTGCATGCGGTCTCACTTTTTGTACCATGTAATCTAAACTTTCAAGAAGCAAGGAGAAATCACAATGAATCTATTGAGACTATTTGTAGTTATATTACGTCCCTTTGAGGTTTAGTAAATGCTACTTATTCATCTTGTCAAATTCTCATGGTTAACCTCGAGTTTGTTGTGAGTTGTTACGCCAAAAGAACTAGAAGATACATGGGATAGAGGGTGGGTAGGTAATGTAACTAGATATCTTAAATTTTATATTGAATTTTTGATGATTAGAGGCAAGAAGTTCCACGCTTCGATGTAAATTGTTCCCTCTTATGAAGATGCTAGGTTACTGTAATATATTAATTTGTGTTAGATTATTATAAGCTGTATATAATAAACTTGTATGTCTATTACAAAGTAGAAGACCCTATGCTTTAAAAGGAAAGAATCACACAATCAACCGTTGAGAAAAATAATTCTAGACCATTGGAAAAATATCACGGTGAATAAATGTTAATAATTTTTCGATATCTTTAACATCCCCTCAAATTTAATATGGTGTAGTATCAACCAAATATGGTGAAGGTGTGGTTATTATATTCACTGGAGCTTTAGCAAAGCATTGGGCGGAGAATGACCCAAAGGTTCATGCAATTGCAGAGAATAAAGAGAGACATTTTTTCAACACGTGACGTGGTGAAATTTTTGAGCATTTTCCTCCCGATTTGTTATCTTTCACTTTTTCAACCAAACTCGGGGACGAGTTTTTTTAAGTGGAAGAGCTTGATGCAAGACAATCCTATTATAAATGAGATAAAAGTTAGTTATTATTTATAGGATATCTTATTGTAGTAGGTTTTATCTCTTTTTTATTCTTATATAATTTTTCTCTATTAATTAGAATATGATTTCTACTTTCTTTTAGATTAGAATTTTAGTTTTCTTTCCTTATAGGATTTTATTTTAGTTTCCTTGTATTAATAAGGTTAGAGAATAATTTTGCTTATATAAAAAGGGCTTCGTACACATTTCGATAATCAATTTAATATAATAAAATTATTTCTCACATAGTTTTTAACCCTTGTTTGGTACCCATTATTTTCGAAATACATTTCTCTTTTATTTTCAATCGCACATTTTTCAATAAAATAATGTTACACGTAAATCCAAACTTTTCTTTATTTTTTGACCACATATTCTCCATCAAAATACTATATCAAAATGTATTTTTGAAAAAAAAAATGGGGCTCAAAAGGGCTCTTACTTTTTTAACTTAATTCTTGTTTTAAAAATTTCAATTCCACTTCCGCACCATAAAATCTCCACCAAATAAAACTTTTTGCTTGGCAACATGAACATCGATTGTTCAACATAATTAATCTGAAATCCAAATTCAGAATAAATAAAGAACAAAAGAAGACTTGACTGAACATAATATATAAAAGAAATGAAAAAAAATTGAATAGACGAGGATATCTAAACACAATAAGAAAACTTGGTGCAAGTTTAACCCAAAATCAAATTAAACCTGCTCCGATACCATGTTAGAATATTATAAGTTGTATNATCTCCACCAAATAAAACTTTTTGCTTGGCAACATGAACATCGATTGTTCAACATAATTAATCTGAAATCCAAATTCAGAATAAATAAAGAACAAAAGAAGACTTGACTGAACATAATATATAAAAGAAATGAAAAAAAATTGAATAGACGAGGATATCTAAACACAATAAGAAAACTTGGTGCAAGTTTAACCCAAAATCAAATTAAACCTGCTCCGATACCATGTTAGAATATTATAAGTTGTATATAATAAACTCGTGTCCCTACTACAAAGTAGAATATCCTATTCATCGGGCTACAAGTATCTCTAAAAGGAAAGATTGTGTGATAATCGTACAATCAATTATGAACAAAAATAATCCCACACAATTAGAAAAATTTCATGGAGAATAATCTTTATAATCTTTCCATATCTTCGATAGTTTGCTTTGAGTGCCAATGCACATGATAATTATGGGTATAAAGTTTGATATTGTAATGTGTGTTTCATTTCATTTTGTCGCCCTTTTGCTTCGAGACCAAGCTCTTTGATATATTTTTTGCTTGTTGATCTACAAAACCAAGGATACAAGATTTAAACCTACTGTTTGATTGGTGTGGGGATTAATAATATAATGTTTACGTTGCTTGATTCAGCCCTTTTCATACACGTGGTATTGTATCTGTTTGGTGCAGAGGTCCAACATATGGTTATAGAGGCAAGGTGATACTTGCTTTTGAGGAAAATGGTTCTTCTAAAGTTGGGGTTAGGTTTGATAGAACAATTTCAGAAGGTACTGATCTTGGGGGCCTCTGCGAAGATGATCATGGTTTCTTTTGTGCAGGTATTTGTTCGGATTATCTGGCTTTATTTGTTTGATTTGAACCCATGATCAAGTATCATCAACTCCGCCTATTGGTTTTATTTCTGTGCAGCTGACTTATTACGTCTTGATAGCTCCAATGCCGATGATGTTGACAAGCTCGCCATTAATGAACTCTTTGAGGTTAATTAAATTTATATGTTATATTTTATAAGAATTGTCAACGACATAATGGCTTATGTGTTGCATGTATCTTGCTCACAAGTACACTTGTTTTAATTTTGTAGGTTGCTTCCATAGAAAGTAAAAATAGTTCGCTAATTTTGTTTATGAAAGACTTAGAGAAGTCCATGGTGGGAAATCCCGAGGCATATGCAGCCTTTAAAAATAAGCTTGAAACCTTACCTGAAAATGTTGTTATCATAGCTTCTCATACTCAGACAGACAACCGAAAGGAGAAAGTAAGTTGTAGTTTTTCTTGTTTTTGCTTTCTCAGCCGTTTTTGTAAATATGTATACATACGTGTGACACACATTTATTACACATGCATTTGTACAACTGAAATTCTGCAAAATTGTGTATTCAGTCTCATCCTGGTGGATTGCTGTTCACAAAATTTGGAAGCAACCAAACGGCATTGCTGGACCTTGCCTTCCCGGTATGCCCAGTTAAATGAATGTCGATGTTGTATTTTTAGCTTTCCATTTCGCTTGTGATCTCTCTGTTTGGTTTTTCTATTGTTTTCTTCTTTTTACCCTTGGAATTTCTCTTTCTGTTATTTATTTTTGATTTCTTTTTTGTTTTGGAGGGGAGGGGGTTGGTGGCGGGGTGTTGGTGTTGGATACACTTGGCAGGTGGCAGTGTTCCAGTTTTTTTGTGTGTGTTTTTATGTTGTGTAAGTTTAGTAGCAAGGATGCATTTGTGTGTTTACGAAAAGTTGTTAGTCGCCCAATTTATAGCATTGTTTCACTTCGGTAACCAAACCTTGTACTTTCCAAGTTGGTCCATGAAATTTTGTTTTTGTTTCAATATAGGCACTGTCCTGCTAAATTAAAGAAAATGGAGATGCGAGGTAGACTGAGTACCTAAAACTGAAATTTATAAAAAATTAGATGACTAACTTAGAAACAAAATAGTCCGGTGACCAAAGTAAAACAAAATATAAGTTTAGTGAATGACATGAATTATATTTTTGTTATTCATAAATGTAGTGATATGGCTCCTTTTTACTATATGTATGTTTTTTTATCCGTTTGCTCATAGATGAATAAATTTGTACTTCGGATATTGTCCACATATTATTGTCTTGAGGCCACCGAAATTTATTGGACTTCCATTTCGATACGGGTAACATTATTTTTTCCTCTCACTGGTTGCAGCAAACAATTTTCATATGGTTCAAAATGATTTTAAGTTGTGAATTCATTGACAGGACTACTGCAATAACCCAACCCCCTTGCATGCTACACACCTTTTCTTCTTTGCAGTACTTGATACTTTTAAAGATTGATCTCAATCTCTCTTCTTTTTTTCTAGGATAATTTTGGCAGGTTGCATGATCGAAGTAAAGAAACCCCGAAGACACTGAAGCAGCTCAGTCGTCTTTTCCCAAACAAAGTGACTATACAGATTCCGCAGGTTACTAGACGTTGTTTTCTATTTATATTGTGTCTTGTTAATGTTAGATGCCAGCATCTGATATGGATAGAATTTGACAGGATGAAACAGTACTGTTAGACTGGAAACAACAGTTAGACCGCGATATTGAAACAATGAAATCACAGTCAAATATTGGTAGCATTCGCTCGGTGGGTCTTCTCTGCTCATTGGACCTACTTATCTGCCTTTTTGTCGGTCTTCATCAGTATGTTTGAATATGACTTAAATATACCCCTGTTCTTGAACATAGCTGCAGTT
>CAIGRK010402601.1:0-12676 GCA_903798315.1 Fraxinus greggii | reverse complement strand
TCTAAATTTTTTTGTTTCAAGAAAAATTATACGCGAAATATTTTATTCGTGTACAATTTTAACTCCGCCTACGATAATTGTAGTCGGTCTCAAACCCGGATAAATGATGAGGGTTTTGACTTTTATTTAATTTATAGTATGTATAAATTGTAAAAAATTTAAATTCTTTCAGGAAAAAATTTAGATTTAACATGAAAAAAAAAAATAAAAAAAAATCGAGCCGGCTCGGTCCGCTAAGGCTCGAGCCGAAAGCTCAGGCCAAACGTCATTTTTTTGGTCGAGCTTTTGCTCGACTCGGCTCGGGCCCAAAAAAGCTCGACCCAAAAAGCTCGAGCCAGCCCAAACTTCGAGTTTCGGCTCGTTGACATAGCTAGTAGAGCGTAGATTGAGTAGCATTCTCCTTATTGGTCATAGCAAACCATTGTTGTTGCCTCTAATATCAGGAACATAAATATGACAACACATAAAAGTTCAACTTTTATATAATTAAAATGTGATACATTTAGAAAAAATCGTAATGGAAATATAATTAACCAATTTTAAATATGAAACCCCTCATGAGTATATGGTAATAGGGTATAGTTACAACATTTCTGTCAATTAGACCGTTACTACTAGGAGCATTAATAAGTGTATTTTATACGCTTATTTATGCTTTTAGTTTTAATAAATTATGATTAATTTGAGTGGATTACTACCTAATTGATTAAGTGAAATTATGTGATTTGTAAGAAAAGATTGAGGTTGAGTGCAATGGATACAAAAAGTGGTGATTTTAAACTTATTTGGAGACTAATTCAGGCACTTGAAGATAATATGAGATTGCAATTAATCAATTGGAAGAAGTTTAGGATGCAATTCGATGAATCCACGAGATTAAGGACGAACATGTGGCAATTGAAAAGTTTAAGGATGAAAATAAAAGTTTCGAAAAATTGGACTATAAACTACAAAAAGTCGTATTGTGCCACGGGTGGACCGCGGTTTGCAAACTAGCAGCCCACTTGCGGCCGCTGAATTTGCCTACGTTGGTTTCGCGGCCTACCCTGCTTTTTTAATTTTTTTATTTTATTTTCATTTTTTTTTTAGTTTGTTTTGGATGGGCACTCTTCTAATGAAGAATAACTCTATATAAAGATCGAAAGGGAATGAGAAAAAGAGTTCCAAAACTTAAGAATTAGATAGAAACACGTCGAAGAAAAATAAGAAATTAAGTTATCAAGACTAGGGTTTGAAGCATTGATTTGAGCGAGGAGGGGGATCTTGGTGTAAGATTAATCAACTTTTGTACATCTTTATTCAAAACCCGATGATATATTCAATAATTATTCTTTGTTTTTCTTTATTCAATATGCATAACTAAATTTTTCGTTAGGGCGAACAATGTAATTTATTGAGACTCTTTAATTTAGTTTTCAAAATTCTAACTCGCAATTTCTTATGTAGTGATTTTATTTGTAGTGTTTAATTCTTGAATTATTTGGCCAATAATTCAACAATCTTGTGAATTTATAACGAATCAAAAGGTGAGTTATATGTTTAAAATACGTAGTAAAATCCAGGAACTAGTATAGAAGCATAGAAATACATTTTTTAGTTAATACGGTCACTACATGGATTCTTAGAAATTTAAGGTTTTTAACTAAGGTGTATGCTGATTCACATAGAGATATAAAATTAACTTAATTAAATAGAATCAATTTGAACTTGTGAGAGGTAATTGAATATATTACAAGAATTCGACCGAACACTACATTAAGTTAAGAATCTTGATTAAAAAATTAAATGTGATCGATAAATGAAATTGTGTGCCCTAATATCCCTTCATATTCAAAAACCTAATTCAATTTTTGTGTACGTGCGATAACATTCAAGTAGTTAGTATAATTTAAATTAACAATCACCAAATCAACATTTATTTTTGTCAAATACGAGTGGAAGTAGTAAACTAAGAATAAATAAGAGTCTATGTGGGAACGATTATCTTAACTCAAATGTCCACTATACTACTTGTTCGCTATCGTACAGTTGTGATAGAAAAAATGCAATAGACATAATTTTCAGTAATTTTTCTTAAACCATAAAAATCAGGTTTTATAACAAAACTAAGTAATTAGCGCAATATCCACATCCTTAAATTCCTATTTTACTCTCTTTTACTCTACTAGATGATGTCCATTAATTAGATTATTGTTAGATGTACAGCTTTCTCATTAGTCCAATCGAACCGCTCATTCTTTCCATTAATGAAGTCCATGAGCTAACTCCAAGCCCCATCACTACTTGATTCTGATTTTTCATTTAAAAAAAAATGCAGGTAAAATAATTTGTTTTGTACATGCATGATATAAGCATTGTCAAACACAATCTCTTCACTTCCAATTAATGAAAATTGTGTAGGTTAATTTTTTGAAGAAAAAATAAATTGCATCTCGCATAAGATGACACAAAATATAAATAATTTTATTTTCCTTTAACTATTTAAGTTTTAGATGAAACCTGGAAATGACAAAAATTGTAAATATTATTTCATAAACATACTACAGCACCAGGAAAACAAAAAATTAATCCCATTGAGTAATTACTATTGTAGTTGTTGCATAGAATCAAGAAAGTTTAAGGGGGAAGACATCTTGTAGATCAATGAAAACAACCCCTTAACCACAACCTTAAATTTTCTAGCATACAAACATAAGAAGAAGAAGAAAAAAATTCTTGTAGGAAGAGGCTGCAGATTGTCTTTCCTTTTCAAACATAGAGCATGTTTGGCTTAGCATAAATTGTTATTTATAAATAAATAAGTAGTTTTTAAACGATTAACTTTTTTACGATTTAAAGTATAATATAAATAAATTTTGACAGTAAGCTCAGATTACCATCAAAATATGCAACTAAGAGAACACGTCCAACCATTTTCAAAAACAAACACTTATTTTTAACTTTTTACTTTTTTTTTTTTTAAGGTTGGCCAAACATGCTCTAACCTCATACCCCGGCATATCTCATTCCAAGGTAAGCAAGTAGTACCACCTTTTTTCCTTTCTTGCTTTTTCTTTTTCTTCAAGTGAGAAGTTCAGGTTGGTAGAGGCTGATTACGTTAGTATTTCACAAAGCTAACATTTGTCTTGCTTTATACGTACTCCTACCGGATTCTTGTACTACTTAATACTATCTTTGTCCGCTAAATATTTTGTGTTGTCTCAATTTTCTCCTTGAACCTGATTTGACTTGAGTTTATTTAGTTATGATATAGCAATCATAAGATATTAATTTTTTTTTAAACTTTTAGATTATGATTTGAAAAAAACTTATGATATTCCCATGTTTCAAGATGTTATTTGATTTGTTTTAATGTCTTCAGTTAACAGTTTCATGAGATGTAATTGATAGTTTTTTGTCCAAAATAAGAAGCAAAAATCATGCCTTTTGGTTTAGTTTCCGCATGGAACAAGCGCCGAAGAAGTAAATCAGAAGATCAGAGCAATCCTTGTAAGTTTCTTCTTCCGATTCTTTTATTATGTAGAGTTTAATCAGAAGATTAGATCGCCTTAACATTCCTACTATATGAAGAATTTTACGAGGCTTGTACTTGAGGGTGGATCATAACTCTGATTGTTCTTTGCTTGTTTTCAAATTTTATTATTTTTCACGGGGTGTGGTTCTTAACGCTGGAAAACATCCTGTTCTTTAGGGGTATATAAACCTGCAGAATGTTGGCAAATTGAATATAGGAATCCACCAGCGAAAAGGCACCACGCATCATCCGTTTTTACACTCAAAGAAATGGAGGAGGCAACATGTTCTTTCAGTGATGCGAATCTGCTCGGAAAAGGAGGATTTGGTCGAGTTTACAAAGGCACCCTGCGATCTGGAGAGGTGCATTTTAACATTTATTATTCTTAATCCTTACCGGTTGCATATTAGATTAAACCATATCATCTAAAAGTTTAAACCATTAAAAATTACTAATCCACTGCATTTATCGAAATTCACAATTATCATTTTTGCTTTAAAAGGTAGTAGCCATCAAGAAAATGGATCTACCCGCATTCAAAGAAGCAGAAGGGGAGCGCGAATTTCGCGTGGAAGTTGATATTTTAAGCAGATTGGATCATCCCAATCTAGTAAACTTAATTGGCTATTGTGCAGATGGGAAACACAGATTTCTGGTTTATGAATACATGCACAAAGGGAACCTACAAGATCACTTAAATGGTTGGTTCATTAACAACTAATACGCATTTAATAAGATAGATTAGACAGTACTCGACAGTATTAAGAAAAATATATAAGTTTAAAATCTTGTTTATATACTGTCTAGTCCTGTCTAGTACTGTTACATACTTGTATCCTAACTGTCTTTCGACCGAGTTTTAGGAATTAGAGAAGTAAAGATGGATTGGCCTTTGAGGCTAAAAGTGGCTCTTGGAGCAGCAACAGGACTTGCATATCTCCACTCAAGTTCTTCTGTTGGAATTCCTATTGTTCATAGGGATTTCAAATCGACCAATATTCTACTCGACTCTAACTATGAGGCAAAGGTAAACGATTTAACGTTTACAAATTTTTTGTTTAATAAGATAAACGCAAGTCCCTGAAAATTGATCTCCGAGAAGATAAGAGTTGTTGCAATGTTCTGATTACTGATTACTCAAGCAGATATCGGATTTTGGGCTCGCAAAGTTGATGCCGGAAGGCCAGGAGAATTGTGTGACAGCTCAAGTGCTTGGTACTTTTGGCTATTTCGACCCGGAATATACTTTGGTAAGGATCTTTCGTGGGTAATTCTTCAGAGAGGAAGGATTAACTATATGGCTTGTTTGGTAAATCTGACTAGACAGCACTCAAATACTAAACAAGTAAAAAGTTAAAATCTTGTTTATTACAGTGTTCATGTCCATTGACTTCTAGTACTATTACCGAACACGCTTTAAAAGGACTGTGCTCTAATTCTAATTCATCAAATGACAGACCGGAAAACTCACATTACAAAGTGATGTCTATGCATTTGGAGTTGTTCTGCTTGAGCTTTTGACTGGAAGGAGAGCAGTGGACCTGAACCAAGGACCAAATGATCAGAACCTAGTTCTACAGGTACTATAAGAATAATCGTATCGTAGAAAATCCTTAATTTACATCCAAATCCAATGACATCGGTGTGTTTTGTATACAGTAATGGCCATTATCGTTTCAACGTTGTTTTTCAGCGGTCACTAGTAGTTACAATATTATTTCCATCTCTTGATCTGTCTTCCATTTGAAAATTAACGACTGGATGACAGTGCAAAATAATTGTTAGCTTTTCAATCCATCCAGCATGATGGATTTGAAACAACGTTAAAAGTATAATGCTATAGGGAAAACAACCATGAAAATATAATTATCATTCGAAAAATTTTTTAAATTACATTGACTATTGAGAAACAAATTTGAAATTAAATTGACCCTTCGAAAGAAATTAACATTCAGTGACTGTTGGGAAAAGTTGAAAGTAGCTTTTTACTAGATGCTTTGCACAATCCAATGGATAAAATTCTTATTTTTCTCTTTGATCGTGTCAAGTACTTGCTGGTCCAACATATTTGTTAAGGTGGATTTGTCATCATTTGACAATATTAAATAAAAAAGGAAATTTTAGTAATGCAAAATACGCTCTAATACTATTTGCCAAACGTGTCATATATGTATTATAAGTATTCAACTGACGCATTGAATGTTGCAGGTCAGGCACATATTGAATGACAAGAAGAAATTGAGGAAAGTTATTGATCCTGAAATGAGTCGAGGTTCATACACGTTGGAATCAGTAATAATGTTTGCAAACCTAGCATCTCGTTGCGTCCGAACAGACAGTCGAGAGAGACCCTCGATGATGGATTGCGTGAGAGAACTCCAACTTATTCTCTACACAAATTCAAAAGGACTAGGGATGGCAATGCATACACTCAGAATGATCTGATTTGCAAACTTCTTCCATTACCTTAAACCTCAGAAATGTAAAAATTGTTCATGTCGAAAGAAGACTAGGTTCATTCATGGAATTCCGAGATCGACAGAGAGTTTTATTCTATCTGAATTACTCATTTTCATACACAGGTTCAAACTGATGTCCTTGGTAATTTAAGGTTACCCCACAAATTTTAAGAAACAAACAATGAAATATGTCGACAGAAATATATTTGTACTGCAATTTGATTGTGTATTTTAATGTTTTGGCAATAAAAGAATAAAGTCTGCAAGTTTTTGGCACTGTGGGGTTGTAAGATATTACTCAATACCAGTCTCAGCTCGATTGAGTCTCTTGTTTATTTATTTATTTATTTATTTATGTTCGCGTGTTCAGCTCGCAGCAAACTTGTTCTCTCTCTCGATCAGGTAATGTGTTCGTTTCGTAAGTGAAGGTCATTAGTTCAAAATGAATGGATTCTCTCTAAATAGGATTCGAACATATGACCAATTCGTTAAAATTAGCCAACCGCTGAGACAAGAAATTGTATTCAAGTACATGTATAACTTCTAATTCTTCTAATACCTGTCATATAGAATTAAACATAAATCATTTCTCAACCCCTATGATGATGAGGACAAGAAAGTTTTTTCAAGTTAGATGTACTTTAATTTGTTTAGCTAATTGCATTCAACAACAATTTATTTTCAAAGGTTAAAATGACTTCTTCATTTTTCAGTGTTTACCAACAAAATACTAATGAGTTATTTAAACCAATAGTCATCGATGTTTATATTTACTACATAAATGGTCACTCGGTAATAATATTAGCGTAAGATCCTATTTGGCGCGGTTGAGTGTCATGTATACCAAATGGCTTTTTTTATTAGGCCACTGTTCAACGATCTCAAGCAGAATTTTCTTCTTATTCAAAATCATCAAAAATCTCCGAAGACTTTTTGGTAATTTCGCTACCAAGAAGTCGATGTTTTTGATTTGAAATTTTCCTTCTATAAATTTATTTCGCAGTATGAATATACCCCTTTATTTTACCTAGGATTGCTCTTTGTATGACTCTCTCGATGCCTTGAAAGTCTTGCATGAGAAGTACCCCAAATAATCTTGAAGTTGGAGAGAAAATAAAGAAATCCATCTAGATTTGAAACCCAGCGACGCCTCGACCAGTTGAGCACAGCCTCGTCTGACCTGCAGGCAAAGTATCGCAAAATAACTCCTTCAGGCGTTTGGCGCTTTAGCTTTCTACGAGGCCTCGAACCTCTTTTCCCCAAATTTGAATTTCAAGCTCCCAAACTTTAAGATTTCTTCCAATTTGATCAATTTGGTCCATCAACTTTTATTTACTTCAAATTTGGTCTCCAATTTTTTAAAATATTCTCTATTGGTCACCAAACTCTACAAAAATAGAATTGGAACCCCATATTTTTTAAACCATCTAACTACTTTTTGAAAGCTTCCTATTAAGTCTCCAACTTCCTAGTAGCTCTTCAAATTCATCCTTTAAGCTCCAATTTAGATTCAATTCTCTTCCTTTTTCCTCAATTCAAGTCAGGTTTTTACCTATAAAAAATATTATGTACACTAATTAAAGTAGAAATCCACACAAATAATAAATATCAAGTATATCTAAGAACCTAAATAAGCATGTAAAATACTCTTATTAACACCCCAAGTTATACATTTGCTAATCCCGAGCAAACTATCTACTCGACAACTCTACACGCAAAAACAGATACTCAATTCACTATGTAGCTCATTAAGAAGAATTCTTATTAAAATTGAGCAAGTTTTTAGGTCCAAATTTGTAATTGTCAATTTCTTTATTCAAAACCATGAGTTATTAAGTTGTAATTTAAATCAAAATAATTTGGATTTGTTGAGTCCTCAAAGGAGTCGAAAAAAATTCAAGAATATCTTGAAACAAAAAGATAACTACTTGTTGTAAGCTAAGATGGCTCTTGAGAGCTTAGAATATGAGCATCGCCGGTCGCTGGACGCGAAGCTGTCACTCGAACGATGAAGTTACTCCTTGTTAGCGCCTATCGACAAGCGCAGCGCTCAAGCAGCGTATTTATCTGAGCAGATTCATGATTCAGTTTTAACAGTATTTTTCTATCATATTTCACCCCAAACACCGCCTATTATAAATATACAACCATAGGTCCATCCAAAAATGTGTTGAATCATTATTCATTATAGATCATATTATTGAAGATCTAAAACACATCCAAAGATCTCTAGATTCAATTGTTTGATCAATTATTCATAATTCATCCCAAACATTGTTTCATTATTGGTTGATCCTTAATTTTAGTCAAGAGAATATCATTTGAAGATCAATTCCATATTCCAATATTCTCTTCTGAACTACATATCAAAACACAAAAAGATCTAAAGATCAAATACCAAAAACCTTACATTCGCCTTAAGCCTTTAGAGTTCTAAAGTTTGGAAAAGGGGTACTTGGAGTTCCAATACTCCAGAACAAGTTCATTTTTTGTGATTCATGTGGAGGAAAAAGTAGCCAAGAATTGTTGGGAATTGTCAGTCGCACAACTAAAAATGTTATTTGGTAATTTACAAGTTAGATGGCCAAAGTAAATTAAGCATTAGTAGTGTCTGAACTAATTGTAAGTTAACTCTTGTGAATTTTACTAGCATGTTTGTCCGAAGGTTTCTGATCATGAGAAGGGGTTTTTTATCGTGATTATATTTGGTATTGTTTACTTTATTGCATTTGATTTATATATTTATGTGATTTTTTAAATTAAAGTTAATTAGATTAACTGCCTTAATCATCTAAAAACAATAATTAAGTGACTTGTTACTTATTAATTAATTTTGCATATTTGGGGTCTAAATTTGTGATCTCATTTTATCTGGATGAGTCAATCACTTTTTTATTAAGGTTATGTGAATGGAATTTGAGAAAGAAAAGTATATATATATATAAGCTTTTTTAATTTAAAAAGTCACAGTAGCACTGGATTTTACTTCATACTTTAAGGAATATATTCTTTTATTTGCATGTCATGTCTCATTGATCTAAAGTTTTGAAACTTGTTTACAGGAGTTTAGTGACATTTTTAATACATATGTAGCTTATAAAATTTACTCTATATAGATTTAAAATACATAATGTGGGAAGTTTACTATTTATGAATTATGCATTTATAAGTAAACAAATAACTATTCATGATATTATATGTAATGTTGTCAAGATCAGGTCTACCCATAGAACCAGGAACCAGGCCCAAAATCGGACCAATCATTCCTGGTTAGCCGATTCTAACAAAAATCATTCAAAACCCATTGAACCGATTGGTTTAACCATGAATCGGTGGCAATTTTACCAATTTTAATGAAAAAAAAAATTAACTTTATGAATAAACCTCATGCACTACAATAAAAGGCCTGTAGCAGAATATTGTATATCATGCTCCTTTTATGGATGCACTTCTCTCAAACAATTTCATGAACTTCCAACTTGGAATATTCGTATAGCAGAAAATTGTTATAAATGTCCTCAAAAGTATTTTCTAAATGCATGTCTAATTGACTGATTTGATTTTGAATCTCAATAACTAAATTGTAATATGCACCTCTATCTTTTCATTTATTTAATTTTCTAATTTAACTTAAATTGCACTTGATTATTAACATAATAATGTTAGAAATCATTTTGTATTGGTTTAAATTATTTCAATTTAACAAAGCGAACTATTTTAAAATATTGATTTTTAATTTTTGAAATATCGAGACTAATTGTAGGATAATAAATTTAATTAAAAAATATAGATCAATCTTGCTACATGTACCTACGTTTGACAACAAGTTCTAGATGACAATTTTTTATACATTGATTTTAACAATATTTTAAATAATCAATAACATAGATTCTGACCCNAAGCGAACTATTTTAAAATATTGATTTTTAATTTTTGAAATATCGAGACTAATTGTAGGATAATAAATTTAATTAAAAAATATAGATCAATCTTGCTACATGTACCTACGTTTGACAACAAGTTCTAGATGACAATTTTTTATACATTGATTTTAACAATATTTTAAATAATCAATAACATAGATTCTGACCCATCTTAGAATGTCAAATTTAATGTATACGAAGAGTGTACAAGTAGTTTAATACAAGATAGATTTACTTTGAATTATTAATATGAAAATGAAAAAACATTACCGTTTTCATATTATTTTATTGTTTGTATGTTTGTTTTTGTGTGTGTGTGTGTTTATTATTTATTGCATCCAATTCGATCCCAATTCAATCTCGATTTAATCTTTTGACTATTGACCCTTCATCTTTTTTGGGTTGATGCACGAGACGATTTTCAAAACATTAGTTATATGTAGAACTTCATGAAAAATAGTTGTCTCAAAAAGAAAAATTTTATTTTTCCATCACATGTGTTGTATAATATGTCCATGTGTATTTTTTTTACTCATTTCTCTTTGTGTTATTTATGAGTATATTGCTAGTCTTCCTTTACTATTCGTGACAAAAAGAAGGGAGAGTATTTATTTCAGGAGGGTTGGGTAGTATATGAGCGGGACGAGAAGTTGATACTTTTTTTATTTTTTCTTAGATATTTGACTTAGGATGAGTCATAAATATTTTTGATTAATTCTTGGTTGGAATTTTAATATTGATACTGCTTTTAGTGTTTTGTCAATATTGATATTAATATTCCATATTTTATTTCTAAGTTATTGATGCGCTTAACATTATATACTTTGGTGTTATACATGTTGTACTTGCGTAATTTTATACATGCATATTTAAGGATTTTTTACAGATAAAAAAGGGTCCTTGTTTTATGAATTCAGGAACTATTTCAAGAGATCTTTTATTTATAAAGATCATCTTATGTATTACAGAGAGTATATTTAAATTTAGATTGTCAAAATTTTTATACACTCCAACAAGCTCTCTATTTTCGCTCTTTATTTTGCTTATGCTAAGAAATATTTATTGATTTCTCTTTATATTTTATTTAATATAATTTTTTATATGTCAATTGACCAATTAATTTAAATGTGATTTGAACAATTTAATATATATAGTATTGAAATATATGATTTATTAAATACAATCTTTGTACATTAAGAATAGAGAGTGAGTTTGATTTTCTAAATTTGGAGAATCAAACCCACTCTTTATTCCAAAAAGTTAAAATAGTCTTTTGAAACTCATTTTTTAAGTATTAACTCTCTAAAACAAAGAGTGTTTCGTATTTAGAGAATCTATTAAAAATACTCTAACAAATCAAATTAAAAGGGGTCACGGGTCAAAATTCCAACAAAATAAACAAATATTAGTCTAAGAATATTTCTATTATTGCAATTGAATACTTTAATTAATGTCAGTAAATATTAAGACAAAGAAGACATAGAAGTGATGTCAACTATACTCATTTAGGATCAGTTTTATTGGCAAAGGTGGAAAAAAATTTTAATTTCATGTAAGTTGAAAAATAAAAATTCAAGTACCCTATAGAAATGCATTTTACATGAAATTGGTAAAAAAAACAAGTTTAAAGTAATTATATCGTGGAATTGCACTCAATTTTCACTATCGTAGTAGAAATTTAGAGAATGCAAGACATCCCCCCGCCCCCTCCAACTCACGTGTCAATTCCTTATTGGTTGATACCTAGATATGTTCTTCCCTAACCAATAATGTTGATAAGAAGACTTGTTTTTTCATCGTTCATGCATCTAATGTTATAATTAAAGGATGTCAAATTGTCGATGACATTTTTACTGAATACACGTTAATAGAACTCTTCAATATGTCAACTACAATTAATTTTGTATCAATATAATCTCATCGTATGTAATTTTCGAAAACGAAATTTTAAACCACCATTTTAGTCTTTTACGACTAAATGGTTGTAAGTCTTTCTTGTTTCGATGAAGTTGATTTTGCTCGAGTGTTTTTAAATATAGCAATATATCAAGAAAGTTAATTTTCTATCAATGGACACAATTTTCACATACTAAAATTAATAAATAAACTAAATTCCCTAGTTTAATATTTAAATGATAATAACATTACACAACCATGTGAAACCCAGGATCCAATTACGAATAAAAACCTAACAACAGCTAGGCAAGTAGTCCAATTGCAATTAATCTAATTTTCTTACTTAAATAAATCAAATTATAACTAAAACCAATCTCTTCACAAACCCTAAAGTGCAAAAGATTCATTTTTTTATCATTTAAGAAATAAGAAGATGAATACAATGTAATAAAATTATCGACATTGAGGCGTCGTGCGCGGTGCGTCCGTCGCTGGAACTGAGTAGTGTGTGACGATGGAGGGTGAGAAAAATCGGGAATCATCGAGTCGGAGTCCAGGTAGAAGAATAGGATTTCGAATTCCCTGGTATTTGAATCTCAAATTGGGATTTTTGAAAGTGAAATATTGAAATGTCATGACTTCATTAGACTTTGGGCAATGGATGTGTTTGGTGTGATTTTGGCAATTATCATAGTCTGATTTAGTGGAAATTACATAAATCCAGGTATTTAAAGATTACTTTTTAAAAATTAGGTCCAAAGTTATTTATTTAAAAATCAAGTACTATATTAAAACCCTAATTTATCACTCTCCATCCCTCCACTCTCTCTCGACGCCTCCATTCCTCACCTCTCTCTTGTGCCTCCCCTCCTCTTCCCCTTCAA
>CAIGRK010402529.1:0-11688 GCA_903798315.1 Fraxinus greggii | reverse complement strand
TGATTAAAAATGAATAGAAGAATTTTAACGTGACTCAAATGAGGGCTAAATGAAGAAATAATAGTAAAAAATTGGACATTATTAGAAGCCAAAAAAGAAATGATATGTTAAAAAATAAAAACCAAATTAGAAGAATCCTCGTATATAATACACCCACACGTAACCTCCTTCCCCACAATCTCTTCTCCCTGTCCCCCACACTCCCTTGCAAGAGAAAGCGCAGTTACACACAGTGAATGCAGTTCATTTGCATTTCATCGCCATTAATGCTTCTCAGAATTAATTCGTGACTTTCACTTTTTNTAAATGAAGAAATAATAGTAAAAAATTGGACATTATTAGAAGCCAAAAAAGAAATGATATGTTAAAAAATAAAAACCAAATTAGAAGAATCCTCGTATATAATACACCCACACGTAACCTCCTTCCCCACAATCTCTTCTCCCTGTCCCCCACACTCCCTTGCAAGAGAAAGCGCAGTTACACACAGTGAATGCAGTTCATTTGCATTTCATCGCCATTAATGCTTCTCAGAATTAATTCGTGACTTTCACTTTTTTCACGGATTTTCCTTCATAGCTATATATCTAGCCACTTTACTTGCTAGCTTGCACAATTGCTGGCAGTTTTTTTGCTGTGATTGTAGCTATCTATATATAGTGGTGGTGTTATATATAGTGAGAGAAAGTTGTTAAGAGTGATGGACCTCGATAAGGTGACGTTGGAGATTTTTTCCAAGTTGGAGCAGAAGTGGTTGTACCACTGTGATGGGAAGAAGACGCGTGTTTTAAGCATTGACGGCGGAGGAACTACCGGCATTGTTGCAGGTGCCGCCTTGGTTCACCTCGAGTCTCAGATCCAAGCGATCACAGGTGATTCTCGCGTGCGCATTGCAGATTTCTTCGATATTATCGCCGGCACGGGAATCGGCGCTTATCTCGCCGTGATGCTCGTCGCCGACGATGGTGCTGGTCGTCCACTGTTCTCCGCGAAAGACGCTGTTGATTTTTTGATGGAGAATCAGACGAAGCTTTTCAAGGAGAAAAACGTAGGTGTTTTTCGCCGCCGACAGAGGTTTTCCGATACGAGCATGGATAGGGTGCTAAAGGAAGCGCTTAGGAGAGAAGACGGAAAGGTTTTGACCTTAAAGGACACGTGTAAGCCACTCCTTATACCATGCTTTGACATCAACACGTCGGCGCCATTCGTCTTCTCCCGTGCCGACGCCTCCGAGTCAGCGAGCTTTGACTTTGAGCTTTGGAAAGTCATCCGCGCCACATCAGCGACTCCGTCAATGTTCAAGCCGTTCAAGCTCTCCTCGATCGACGGAAAAACCTCTTGCTTGGCCGTAGACGGCGGACTTGTAATGAACAACCCCGCCGCCGCAGCTATCACTCACGTCTTGCACAACAAGCGTGATTTCCCGTCAGTCACCGGCGTTGATGACCTTCTGGTACTCTCTCTCGGTAACGGACCGTTGAGCACTTCATCAAAGTTGAAACTCCGCCGCGATGGCCATTGTACGCAGTCGTCCGTCGTTGGCATTGCCCTCGACGGCGTCTCTGATACCATTGACCAAATGCTCGGCAATGCCTTCTGCTGGAACCCCAACAGTTACGTCAGAATTCAGGTAATGTTCAAGTTCATTTACACTATTAAGAATCAATTAATTTGCAAAGGATGCTATAAATGAATGACTTTAATTGATTATTTCTATTAATTTCTACCTTAGTGAAAATTGGAAAATCTAGTCCTAATAATTCTGATCACGGAGTTAAAAACCTATTAACTGCGTTGTCTTACAGTCTAACAATGTTGGGGAACGACCGGAGGAGATGTTGACGGAGAGAGGTGTTGAGTCGTTACCGTTTGGCGGGAAGCGGTTACTAACGGAGACAAATGCACAGAGAATCGGAGGGTTTGTGCAAAGGCTTGTTGCATTGGGAAGGAGTAGTCTACCACCAAGTCCGTGCAAGGAAAAGGGCCCTCAGTCCTCTTGTTAACGGCGTTAGTTTTTTTTTTTCAGTTTTCATTTTCCATTTTGTCCTCGTTGTTCAGTTTAATTAATATTCACCCACGTCAGGGATGCTTTAGTGAAATTAAATAGCTCTATCGTCAGCTTTAAACATTAGCTGTAAAATTAAATAACAATGTTAGTAATGAGTAATGACTGTTTAGCATTAATTATGTGGACCCAACAAGAACTGATGGTGCTTATCTAGAAAGTAAAAGGGTACTTGAGTATTTTCAAATTGAGATTTTTTTCTTTATAACTTTTCAAAAGCCGAAAGTTGTTTATGGAACTAAGAGACTATCTTGGAATATGTTTATATAATTTTCTGAAAGTGATTTATTTGATTATAAGAATTTTTAAAGAAAAGTGACTTGAAATAGCTTACTCAAGAAGTTCTTTTGTAAGAAATAAATGCAAAAGCGGGAGCATGCCAAACGAGCACTTAATTACCAAATATGTCATTGAAGATTGCATTGTAATGAAGAGATGACCAAAACCCATTAAAGGCAAAGTAAAAGCATGTCTACTTATGCTCAGATTGCATCAACTTTATTGACTGCCTAGAGATTTTATTACACTAATCCACTTTTGCATGATATTAAATTCAGTTGGCTGGAGAAATTATCATATCACGCCCATTAAACAAGTGTTGTACCACCACTAGTGTTAGATAACATTATTCGATGAAAAACTTTAGAATTTTAGGAATAAGTTTTCGAGTTTAAATCTCATTTTTAAATGCATAGATAATGTTTGAATGACATTACTAGTTTGTGTGAACCTAAAAATCTCTTAAATGCGATAACACAATATCAAATTGAAAAAATATATAGAAATTTTTGTTGTATCTAAAGGCTTCATTTCCTGTGATTTTGGAAATCAGATTTGGCAGTTGCCATTTCGTACAAATTTTCTAGCTTATGGTTCAGCTCGCCGTCCAAGAAGGTAAATCAACTCGAAGAACTGATACCCAGATTCCATGACCAAAAGTATTACACTGATGAATGTTTTATCGGCTTGAGCCTATTATTCTACTAATTTTTAACCATACATACTTCAACTAGGGCTGGGCGGGGGTCGGTTCGGTCCGGTTCTATTTGGTTTTAGAAATTTTCGAGTATTTAGTAAATGGAATCGTCGATTCCAGATATAATTCTGGAACCGTCGGTTCTAGGGAACGGTTCTGTTCGATTCCATACCATAATTAAATTAAAGGACGTCAAAAATTTACCAGAAAATCTGCTATAGTGGCATTAAATTACAAAGACTACCAACTTACCAACTCCAAATTACAAGTTACATCGTACAAATGGTCTGTATATCAGTGGTCTTGGACGGACGTCTCGGCTTCGATGGGCAGTTCAATAGACGTTTTGGTAGAACTCGACAATGTTCCTCTTTTGTGTGTGTGTAGGTTTTCAATTTCAATTTCTCAAATAGATTAAGTTAAAAACTTTACACGCACACACACAATAAAAAAGAAATGATAAAAAAGAATAAAAATAAAACTAATAATTAGGTCAAATAGTTAAAACAAAAAATTGTTAATTTGTTTAGAAAAAAATAAAAGAAATTGATTTATCTAATATAAAAAAAAAATTCGGTTCTTATTCGGATCTTCAATTCTTGGTCTAGAACTGAGAATCGAACCAAACCCGTCGGTTCTCGATTTAGATACATGTTCAGGTATTTATTTTAAGAAGAACCGCTCGATTCGGTTCCGGTTCCGTTCAGTTCGGTTCGGACATTTTGTCCAGCCCTATTGTCAACCAACATTATACAAATAGATTAATCCCACATAATAACCGTTAAAAAAAAAAAAAAGAAAATTCACGTATATTTGACAGCATAACAGTTTTATTAAAATAATAAAACAAAAATTCTACACGTGATGCTACTGACGAGTATTATAAACCAAACACGTCAAAAAAATAATTTATTTAGTGAAAATAATTACAATACTTTTGAACCAAATAGAATAGTTATGTTCAAGTTAAATATTTGATTGGGTTTAAGTTTTAAAATCGAGTCGGTTTTTAATTCTATCCAAAGAACATAAATTTATTTCTTTTATAAGTTCTAAATTAAATCAAACGCTAAGTTAACACTATTGCATAAATTAACATATATTTAGAATAATCAACATTATTGCCCGCTGGAAGAGAAAGTAAGAAAGTAAAATTAAAAGGTTCATACAAGAGTACACATTGCAATTATTTTTTGAAGCATAAAACGAATCGAACCAAACCACACCATTTCCAGTTGATTATGGCCCGATTACACCCTAAATTGTACTATTTTAATTAATATATAGTTCCGTCAAGTTAAACTATATCCAACCATGCTCACCATATTTATAACGTGGGGGAAAAAAGTGACGCTTTTTTAAGTCAAACATGTTTTGGCGTTATTTCCTTACACTTTGCTTCGATTTCTCTATTATGATCCCTGATCGCATTCTTTAGAAGGCCCTCTTATCTCTCTCGTATCGACCTGTGCATTCTTATGTAGGGTTTCTTGTGAGTTTCCTTCCACTCCTTCGCTAGGGACCATTGGGTACAGTTCGGTACATATGGAATTGTACTTCGCCAATGAAGTTAACAATGGACAGAATTCAGAGCCACTGGCTGTCCTATCAAAATATTAAAGAGACCCTTTGGGTTGTTGGCTGTGTCTTTTACCCTGTGCTTTTCCCTTGGTGTTATTTCAAGATTGGAACATTATTATGTTTTAATTTACAAGTTTGGTAGATTATAATTTATGGGTTTGGTTAAGACAATAATTAAGGTTGGATAATTGTTAAGTTTTGATTAGTAAGTAGGTAAGACAACCTGATTGATGTGGACACAGGTAAGGTATTACCAGGCAGGTAAGATGCTTTAGCTTTCATATTAATTCATGGCTTTTCCTACAAAATATACTAAATGGACCTTTATACATCCAACAAAAAGAAGAATTAGAGAAAAAGAAAATTGAGGACCCCAAATTATATAAATTTCTTGTAGGAGTGTTTTAACTGTATGATAGTTGTATCGATTACCATTGATGACGTTACGAATCCCTCTCGTGATCTTTAGATTTTTTGGGTCCTCAACTCCTCCATATCTTTTTTTTTTCAAGGCAGAACAAGGGAGCATATGTAGATCTTCGATGTTTAAGTATAAAGTAAAATAGGAATAATACATAGTTCACAAGTAATTTTATTTTAATGTTTCATTCCTACTTTTAATTTTTGCCTAGACCTGCATCTTTATAAGTGGCGACGAGAGGTCTCTGTTCGTTGAAATCCCGTAAGCGTATGGATGGTTCGTTGTACAAATGATAATCGCGATAAAAGAGTTATCGTCCCACATGAAATAAAGTTCAATTATAGTGTGTTTGATATATTTAAATTCGTGATTGTAACAAAATATAATTTTGTATCTAATTACGTTTAATAAATACGAAATCAATAAAAAACTGGTTTTAAATCAAATGTGCGAACGTATTAAATTTCCGACTCCATTAATCAATTCTTAATTCCAATCATCAACATTTGATAATTAATTCAATTCATGCAATTGTGATGATCGATAACTCCACTTTTATTTACTATTCTTTCAAGATATAATAAATCTATGTTTATCACGATACGATCTTATTCATAGTCCGCATTCATATGATAAACCTACATTGAATTTTAGGATCATCACACACAACTGCACACGTCATAAATAATATTCCTAATATTTATTATCCATGTGTTCCATAAACGATATTCTACCTACCGTGAGTTTTTTAACACTACGAATAAACAATTTATTGCCCTAATGGTGCGATGCACAAACATTAAAACAACGTAATTATGCATATTTATGGAATTACAATTCAAGAATTAAACTAAAAATATCAAGTCTCGAATTAAAAATTACGAATCAAAGAGTTTTGTCATCCATCCAATACAAATAAATTTAGTCTAGCATATTAATGTAAGAAATACATAGAAAATAAGAGAAAGATATCACTCGAATCATTGAAATATGAAGAAAATCTGAAACTTTTCAATTAAAGCCTTCAAATCCGTATCCAAGCGATGAATTCTTCGTTCTTCGATATAAACTCTCTCTATTTTTCTCTCCAAATTCGACTAAAAAAATCCCCCCCACGTTCTTGCAGCTCTAGGTCTTTTTAAAACGTCCCCTAATTCTTTTCATATGAGTTTCAATTGAATAAGGAAAACTGAAATTTTTGCGTCTGAAAAACCTTATATGCGGCTGCATAGAAAGTTGAAGTGCGACCGCATAGAACAATTAAAACCCCAATATTTGTTTCGGTATTGGTAGATGGGACCACATCTATGGATGCTTATGCGGTCGCATAGGTTTATGTCAAGCTCCCCCTTTTGCATTTAGTTCCTCAGATGTTTTATTATTCCTTTTTTACCCTTTCTTGTTCCCACGCTCCCATCTCTTGTTCAATCGATTCCCGGTATTTTAATATCTTGATATCGAAGTTCGGCTCAACTTCTAATTATTTGCATTTTGGTCCCCGAAGTTTCAATCTTCTCCACTTTGGTCCTTTTTGCTCCTTTTCTACAATGCCACCCTGCTCATCGTCGTAAACCTAAAGCAAGCAAACACAACGAATTAAGCAGTATCCCATATATTTTATCACTAAATATTCAAGAGAAACGGTCTGAATAAAATCTTTCCTTAGTAAATGACATCATCCTTCTTATCTCCTCTTGATTTACGAAATTAATAGTTGCTGACCTAGGTATTTCTAATCTACCTTGACAACGGGATAAGTTTTATCCCAAGTCATTAGGACTCGAAACTCAATGGTCATGTCATTGAGGCTTCAGTCTCTCTCAAAAGTCTTCTTCTTGATGGCTAGCTAGATTTTTTCCTAGGTCAAACAAACTTGAGACTCGATGTACGTCTTTCTCTCTCAAGAATCGTCTCTTAATTATTTGTATTCAATGTTCGCTTGGTTAACCTCTTGTGTACTTATAATCACTAAATCTCAAGAAATGTATGTTACAAAGTAGATAAAGGTAGTGAATTCTAAAATAGAAGGATTAAAAATAATGTTTGATTAACTTATAAGCTGAAATTTTTTTGCTCAAACATGCTTCCACTGCATTCTAGCTAGATCATAAAAGCTCCTAAAATTCGTGATCCGAGCTTTAAAATAAGTTTGGATTAGAGGTAAGCAAGCCGTCGATTTTATATAACAATTCCCCACCCACCCCACTCCACCACCACGCAACCCCATGTAAGTGTACTTTGGCCTAGTCATGCTCCATGTTCCTGGGTGCCGAAAAAGACCAGCCAAGAAAATCCAACCACTTTAACCACAAGGACTCTTTGTGTGTGATTTCACACTCAATGCTAGAGTAGACAATATTAGATTCCAACCCTTTCATAATCCTTTTCACTTGTTAACAACATTATGCTTTTCTCCCTGAATCTATGTTAAAAAAAGACTTCTCTTGTAATACTTCCTTGTCAAGATCAAGGGCAAAGGCTTTTGATTTCCTCTTGCACATGGACAATGTGCATACCCTTTATTGGTCGATGAATGACAATGAAATATAACTAACTAGTCATATACTAATATCTAGAAATTTTAGACGGACTGACGACTTATTGCAATCATATACCTCATTTTAGCACGTTCGTGATTCCACTTTCGTTGTGTTGTTTATCTCACTTTCTCAGCTTATGTTTGGTTCATGTTTATAAATATTGAAGTAAATCTTTATTCATACATATTGAAGGATCCAAAAGTACTATCCACTTATTCACTATTAATTTCTGACTACTTGTAATTTAAGTTCTTTATAAATACTTCTTAAACGTGCTTACAACCCGTTTGACAAGCTTATATTTTTACTTGTGCCTCTTGTAGAAAAGTTTTCTCTAATTTCATCTAAAAATTCTTCTAATCAGATAAAATACTTTAAAAAAATTATCAAAATATGTCCAAAATCATCTTTTTAGTCTTGGAAACAGATTTTGACTTTTCAAAAATTGTACAAAACAGATCATTAATCTTTTTCACTATTAATCCCATAACGAACGTGAAAGTTTTGAGTCAATGATGACTTGTTAGATTTACAAAGAGAAAAACATAAACATCAAATTGAATAAACCCAACAACTAAATATATAAATACAACTAAATCATTTTCTAATCTCTGCATTACCAAGCAATCAGCTAAAAGCAAAGAATTCCATGTGATGTAACAGTAAACTTGTTGTCTTTTTATTGTTAGGGTCAAACAAAAAGAAATAGCATTTTAATGATTGTATCGAGAACCAAAAACTCTCTCAATTCATTTCTTGACTGCAGTTAGGGTTTCAGTAAATTCTGAAACCACCTGAAGAAGATAAGATTGGGAGATAGGACAATGCCTTGGCCTTGGGGCTACCCTACTGGTGATTTAAATGTGTGTAAAAGAATACTTCACAATAATTCATGAACTTGATTTTTACCTGTTTGTTTGTTTCATAGGTATATTCTATATAGAAAATTTTACTCTGTGATCACATTGGTTTACTTCAAGTCTAGAGGATAAGTAGAGCAATACACTTTATTGGGAAGGAGTTTGAATTGATATTAGTTCCTACAAGTTGAAATATGTGGGTTAATTTATTTAAAGCATTGTCACGTACTACAAAGGGTGTCGTAGTGACCAGGTCCCAACACTTGTTTACCAAAAACACAGATCTCCACAAAGTCGTAAGATCATGTATGGGGAATTATGTCTGCTTAATGTCGGAAGGTCAAGAAAATTGGTGATCTAATAACAGAAAAGTTAATGACTGAAGCCTCGGTGAACAACGGGAGGCAGCAGTAGGGAATTTTATTGAATGGACAAAAGCTTGACGAAGCAATACCCCTTGGAAGTAGAAGGCTCACGGCTCGTGAGTCCTATTTTGGGAAAATAAGGAAATTGAATTGGTTCAATTTTGCTCTTCGATGTCATGTTGATCCTCAAAAAGAGTTTATTAATTATCCAAGATTTTGACCCGTGATCTTATTTAAATTAGTAGGTAGAATTTGATTGAAATAGATATTTTTTTTTTGTGGAATACTTATGTTAGAAATTAATTTGAAGAATTAAAATTGTTTCTTTTATAGAGATGTTGAATACTTATGATTCAATATGTACGATTGTTGTGAGAATTGGATCATAGTACCCATCCTTTCTCAAAGAGCCAAATTCTTATAAGAAATTCAGACTTCTAAAATGCCCTAGCAACAAAGATTTTGACATTTTTTTTTTAAAACTTTATAGAGATCCTAAAAGTTGTTTTCCTTAAATCACGCACACTACACCATTTACAATGAATTCTAAAAAGATGATGCACCAATATAGTAAAAGCTAGATTCTAGCTTGGCAAACACCATTAGTGTTTGTTCAATAAAATTTTATTAAATTTTCAATTGATTAAATTTTAATTTTAAATAGTGTTGCTAACTGGGTGACTAGACGTTAGGCATGGTGAAAACACCACGCTTGGGGTCTGAGCTCTAATTAAGCAGTCAACGCTTTAATCAGTGTTACTAACTGCGTGACTAGACGCGAGGTGTGGTGAAAACACCACGATTGGGGTTTGAGCGCTAATTAAGCGGTCAACGCCTGACCGCTTAATGCACATTTTTTTTTAAACGGTTAAACAGTTAATTTTTTTCATTTCAATCTCGATAAAGAGTTAGATATGATTTAAGCTCATATAATATCTACATTAGATAATTATGATTTTGAAACTTATCTTTTTATAGAAAGACTTTTTGAAAATGTATAAAATTCCTATAAATCTATTTTAGATGTTTGGTTGGTATTATTTTAATTATTAAATGGGTTTTGGATTGATTTGAAATTTAAAATAATATTAAACTTCGAAAATGTTCTTTTATGCTTATTTTACGCCTAGGCTCATCTTGCCCGAAACTTGACCTCCGTGTATCGCCACATATTAAGTTTTTTAGTACACTGATTTTAACCATACATCTCGTGAAATTTATATTTTTTATCGGCTTTTTTACCTTTCATCAGCCTTAATTCTATCAACATGCTATACCAACCAATTAAGCTTGCAAAAGCAATTTTTTACAAATTTAGATATCACCTAATTATGGAAAAGTTCATGACATCAAGTGAAGCAAAATAATTCAACAATAAAGAAGTGTATGCCTGAGCTACATAATTGAGGGGTGACTATAACCCCCAAGGTTGGTAAATATTGAAAAATATTGTTGTATGGTGGGGGCATCCAACTTGATTTAAGAACCAAGGAATTCTATCAAGAATCATCCTATTCCTAACAAACAAAGCATATGAGGTCCCTTTTCCCTTTGATTAAGATCAATAAATTATATTTTCTCAAGGAGCAAGCAATAATACCAAGAAGAAGAATCTTTAGTTATTTAATTAAAAGAAATCACCCTACGAATAAAGCATGCTAGTAACTTTAAAGTCTATAAGTTGGTGAGTGTTTGAAGACTACAATCTTGCAATAGTTAGTTGATGGGTATAATTAGGGCATAGTTTATTATCTTACTCTAATCATGCGGGCGTCTGGATTATATATAATTAAAGAAGTGTAATGTGAAAAAACTGGTATAAATATATAGAACATACAAACGAATACAAGCAACCTTCTTATCTTATGTCCATTCTTATAGACATTAAAGAACTTAATAACAATACTCGGTGGTTCATAAAGAGTACATAAAATTGGAGTTGAGTTGAGAAAACTCGGTCTATTGACAATCATTTGAGTTTTGGTCAACTTCTACTATGTTTATTTTTATAATAAATTAAAAATTTATATGCATCAGCATACCACACTAAACACGATTTGACAATACCTAACCACCAAATGTTAGAGGTGCATCAAAAGCCACAATTATTTGAAGCAATTCTTTGTATTATAGTGCAACCTATAAAGATCAATGTCCCCTACACCACACAAATCCAGTGACTAAAGTTTCAACTACCAATTGTCCATAATGGTTAGACAAACTCATGCCCCTTCACCCTCCCTATAGCACTGCCCACTTTATTTACATACATAGCTTCACACTGTCACAAGACCACGTTTGACACGTCTTTTGAAAAATCAAAAATTAGTTCTAAGATTAAAAAGCTGTTTTTGAATCTATTTGGATAGTTTTCTAAAAATAATTTGACTGACTAGATAAACTTTTAGATGAAGTTGAACTAATATAATTTTTTGAGAAAACTCCTTTACAAAAAGTAGAACCCTGCCAAACTAGCCCTAAATTGTGTCGTAGTTAAACTATTCTTTAAACAAGTTAATCCTTGAATTTAATATAGGAGCAAGTTGATCATTAACCTTTCACTATAGTTGCATAATAGATCTCAATGGTAAAATCCATCAAAATCTAGTTAAACATGTTGAAATTGGTATAAAGAAATAAAAAAAAATTGGTTTAAGTAAAATTTTGAACAAGTGATTCGGTGTCAACTTTAGGCAAATATTCGAACTCAATTTGACGGTCAAATTACAGCAGAAATTTAATAAAGATCCTACGGACATTTGTTTGTCACTCCATATACCATATCCATCCAACAAAATAGTCTTGTGGCCTTCACTCGTCGATTTTATGAAGTTTGGTTTTATTTCCTAATTATATTTAGTACATAAAGATTTAGCCCCT
>CAIGRK010402415.1:0-11769 GCA_903798315.1 Fraxinus greggii | reverse complement strand
CCAGCCGTTGGATTTCAGTCGGGATCATCCGGCCCTCCATTTAAAATATTGGATCTGAACCATTCACAACGTCTGACGTTTCGCCTTCTATGGTTTGGATTTGAACATGCAACTTACGCACTTTCCTCGTGCTTCAGGCTCACCAAGAACGAGGGAGACAGTCATCAATAAGCATTAAATGCGGTGACAGTTACGTGTATGGAAAGTTACACTGTACCAGCTGTCGCNAATCCCAGCCGTTGGATTTCAGTCGGGATCATCCGGCCCTCCATTTAAAATATTGGATCTGAACCATTCACAACGTCTGACGTTTCGCCTTCTATGGTTTGGATTTGAACATGCAACTTACGCACTTTCCTCGTGCTTCAGGCTCACCAAGAACGAGGGAGACAGTCATCAATAAGCATTAAATGCGGTGACAGTTACGTGTATGGAAAGTTACACTGTACCAGCTGTCGCGTCTTGGAAATCATCAAGAACATCAAATCATTGAAGCGCAATAAACACCAAGACATGTCGTAAATCTCAGTGTTATTAAAGAATAAAATGCATCGAGATTAACAATCAAATCTCTTGTCAAACAGAGGAACTGCCTCAGATACAGCGATGTCGTCGTATTGTAACCCCTCGTCTTAAAAGACTCAGAGAAGTCATGCCACGTGAACTGAAAGTCAAACATTGACTAGCAATATCGGGCTAAGGAGAAAATCAGCCAAACCGATGTTATACGAAGTTCCTCTTCTTTCAGCCGATGTTCTGCCCCTTCTGATTTCCGAAGTCCATACTATCCGGAGCCCCTGCTATGTCACATGAGGAATTAAGGAAATTCTCCATGGAAACAACCTCAAAATGTCTTCTGAGGTGTATGAGGCCGATGCTGCATTCTTACGGAAGATTCGAAGATCTTCTAAAAGTGATTGATGTGACTCTTACGGCGATGTGTCAGTCTACAGTAAAGGGTGATTGACCGTTAACCAATATAATAAATTGTATGAATAGACATTGATGTGAAATGTTAGTGTAAGAAATGAGGCCACGTGGCTTTAATCTAACGGCTGCTGTGTCAACCAACGTTGTATATATATATATATTCCTTCTCTAATAGAAAAAAGAGAGGATACACGTTTACAAGAACAGAAAAACATTGAAAGCAAAAAATATTGATTTATCTTCCTATACATTCTTGTTTACATATACAAAATTTAGTCTCTTTCCCTCGGAGCAATCGTGGATAGTGCGATTGCCTCTCATTACAAGTCGCCGAACTCCGAACATTTTTGTCTCTTACCAAAAAGTGCCTCCCGCGTCCATTCCAGAAACGTTTACCATCGCTATTCCGGTAAAAAAACGCGTCGAAACAGTACTTGACGTGGCAAGGGTGGACCCGGTATCTGTTGATTCATTTTTTGGGGTCAACAGGACATATTGCATATAATTGTCTAATCAAAAATAGGTTACACTTTGAAAGAAAAAATAAGCGGATTCGGAGGGGCTTCTTGCTTGAGGTAATGCTAATATTCAGCCATCTGACTTTGAGCATCCTCTTTGCCATGGTAATAATTTCTTGCGAAGGGCCGTGAAAGAAAGCATTTCCATGAGCTGTATATGGGGAGATTGGGTATTCTCCCTAATTTTGCATACTCTTGAGTAGCTCTTACATGTTAATATTTTGCTGGGTAACGTCCCTCATGTTTGCGGGCATAGTGGCCACCTCCCTGGCGAGTCTAGCAATTATTCTAGACTTGCTTCTTGATCCACCTCATCGATATTGCTCATGAAATCTATGGCGGGCTGCTGGAGTAGCGTGTGAGAATTCCCCTTCACCATGGTATTCCCTAGCTCTCCGAGGCATTGACACTTCGGTGTCAGAACTTATAGTAATGTTCCATCCAACAGCAACTTGACTTTTTATTTTGTGAATGATATTCCTTTTTTCTAAGTAATATACTGGAATCTAACAAGTGGTTCCTCTTGAAATATCTGGTAGTTCTTTCTTCAAGAACAAATCCCTTTTTTCAAAGGCCAGAAACTCCCAAAAATGTATCTTTTTACTAGATTTTTCCCGTAGGTTTTTCGTGGTTTGAATATGCAAACTTCCCATAGACAGCGTCAATCTATTGACCCCATTTTTCGTAATGGTTACATGGATAACAAATGAATGGCCCACTTGTGTCCGCGCGAGTAAATTTCAACACGTTTTGACTGGAGATTTGGATAGAAAGGGATATCGCTTATGGACGTGGGAGGTGCTTTACGATGCGAGATAAAAATATATGAGTATTGGTGAAATAATCAAAGATGATTGCATATAAACAAACAATCATAAATAACTCGGACAAAATAAGAACAAACTAGACTCAAGCAAATAATATGGAATGAAAACAAAAGGAAACCGAATGTATTTTTAAGTGTGTAGAATTGCATTAGATTCAAATGTTACAAAAGTTGCTTATTTATCGAGTTGTGGCTGACGTGGTATCCGTTGGATAAGAACCACGTGGCCTAATCTCCTAGGCCAAAGCCTCACATCACTTAGTCTTCTATGCATTTAATACATCGACTAACGGGTCAACCACCCTATATCCTAGGCTGACAATCCTGACATTCATTATTGTAAACGTTACATTAATCATTCCTAAAAGTTGTCTGCAGATCCTTTAAAAGATAGCAAGTGCTTCAACCTAAAAGGAGCTTCAGAACAAAGGGCTTCAACTTCTTCTTGGACTTCTTTAATTTGACCAATTGGATCTTTGTTGACTTAGTCAGGGTTGACTTACATCTCGACGTGGACTGCGACATGGTCTTCAATTGGAGTCTCTGCGATAAAGCGCAACATTCTTCAAAATCTCTTTTTTCAAAAGTAATAAGAAAATCCAAGAGTGATTTGAGGATGAAGGAGGCCACTTTCATCTTTCCCTAATGACATTTAAGGGGATACAAGAGACAAGGCTAAAAAGAGGAAGGAGGCTTGCTTGGTGAGGACGGTGGATTAAGCACGTATCTAGGGTAGCCCTTTAGCTCCTTATGTGTTGCTTTAAGCAAATAGTCTCACTATTTGGAAGTTCAAATATCTAGTTTTTTGGTATCTTCGTCTCAAAGAAAGTTCATTTCTTTGGATTTAAAACCATACGCCAACAAATGGTATCAAAAGTCATGGTTCTAGTACTCGTAAAGTAAGATTTAAGGCTTAATCTTACTACAAATGCATTTTATTAGTTAGGGTGGAGTTAGCGGTATTTAATTATGACATGTTTATAGTATATTTGCTTACTTATTTTGAGTAAATATTGCTTACTAATTACTTATAGCCATAGATCTATTTTCTTTCTTATGTAATATGCAGGAATAAATTATGTATGTTGTTACATAAATAACCGAGGCTCAAAAGAGAGGCACCACGTGGCAAGCCACGTAAGCAAAAAGTCAACGAGAAAGTCAAACAAAGACCCATGAAGTCAAAATATGAAGAAGTCAAATGGGCCGAAGTTGTCACACTGATATGCCGAAGTCCTTACGCTACAAAGACGAAGCTCTAAGGAGCCGAAGTCCCCACTTAGAAGACTGCTTAGAAGATTTCCTCCGAGGCCTTCAACTAATTCAAAGCTCATAAAGCCGACGCTGTTCCTCAATAGATTTGAATATCTCTCTGAAGTAATTGATGTAATGTTTGTAATAAAGTTGTCAGTATGTCAGCCTATTGTGTAGGGTGGCTGACCCTTTATCAATATATTAATTGCATGAATAGACAATGATATGATGTCCCAATTAGGGAGATAAGGCCGCGTGGTTCTGATCCAATGAACACCACGTCGGTCAATGTAATATAAATAGGTTCTTCTTGTAACATAAAAGGGGTGGGGTGGGATGATGAATGGATAGAAGGACAATCATATATTCGAAACATACATTTGAATCCCCCAGAATTTTGGTACGAACACTTGATGGAATATACTTTATATTCTTTGCATGTTTATCGAACGTAAACGACAATGTACAAGATAGTGGACTCTACATGTATTTTTATGTATCCTTCCACAAATTCCTATCTTGTTGATACATAGATTAGTTTGGTCTCAATCCGGCAATTGTTGTTAGAGATATTGCTTCCGTTTCATCCGTCGAAGTTTGAACAGTTTTGTCTCTCATTCGCAAAGTACACCCCGCGTCCATTTCTTCATTGCAACCGTCACTATTCCGGTAGAAACGCGACGGAATCGTACTTGACTTGGCATGAGTGTGCCCGACATCTGTTGGCTCATTTTCAGGGGTCAACATATGTAGTAATAATTTCCTTGTTCTTTATTTTTTTGTGAAAATGAAGATATTGTAAAGCCATAAGGCTATAGGAAATTTTTTTGTTATGTACTTGTTCCATTTTTGTTGTTTGTTGAGCAATTTGGGTGAGCCATATACTGGTGAAGCCATGGGTAATAAAAGCAATTAAAGACACAAAGTTTGTGATAATTGGGATATGTGGAAAATAATATCCTAAAAAGTAATGGTATTTAAGTCCACTGAGATTATAACACGAGTCTATATGGTGCTAATGTGACATTAAATTATAAGTACAATTAAATGAGTCATTTAATTCTACATTAATACCACCGTGTTTTAACACCAATAATGCTAAATAGCATTATTCATAAACCAATTGGACAACCAATGAGCCAACCCGTTCTAATTCCAGTAAAGATTCCATGTTCTCTCCAAAGCCCTCTTCCCTCTAGTAATCTTAGTTATTTAAAGCCTTCAATTTAATCATCAAAAAAGAAAAACAACATTGTAAGGACCAATCAAAAACTTCTTTTATTCCTCGTCCATGTTTTATTCCATTTATTTCTCATTACAACAAAACGAATAATGAACATTAATATTATTACATACAAATGCTTGTCGGCAAATAGTATGACTCTACGTACTACTCGAAAAAGCTCAAAAGAAGCTGCTTTTTCAAGCTCTTAATTGACAAAAGCGCAGTGTTTCCTGATCTCTCCAGCATTTCCTGTCAGCACACCAATCTTACCCATTTTCACCATGGATTTTGGAAAATCCTTAAAGAAAGTTGAACCATGGGAAGTGGCTTGAAGTTTAACATAAGCTTTTGTCTCAGAATCATCAAGAAGAGTTGCATCAGATTGAAATAACCCTCTTCTTTTAGCTACTAGTGTATAATAGTCTTCGTCGAATGTTTTAAAGCTGCCGGGATCCATCTCTGCAAGTGTTGTGAGGTCTGCTGGCTTGCATTTTCTTTGCAATCGAATAATGTAGTTTGGATCTAACGTAGGATCGGTGTCGTTTCTGCCGGTGAAATTGTACAGACGGTTCGAAAAGCTGGAGCAGTGAGAAGTTCCTATAGTGTGTGATCCTGCGCACGAAAACGAACCATGTTCTGGTCACTCAAATATTCCTATTATATACGAAGAATTTTCCGTGGGTAGAAGGCATTTTAGTATAGCCAAGATAAAGAGGTGTAGAAACTTCATAGTCTCCAAGTGTTAAGTGGACGTTTATCTTAGATAAAAATCATATTTTAGTAAATTTTGATAAAAATTGATGAAATGTATAATTGAAAATTTGATAAAAGTTATGGATATCATTAAATGTATTATTAAAATAAATTTGACGAAAATAAATTTTAGAAAATGAGAGTCAAACAAGGACCAAGTAAAATTTTGTTCTAAATACCCCACCTTTGTGTAGAGGTCAAATCATTATTTTCATCAATTGCTTGATTGCCGTAGGCCCGTAGTAAATGGGTGACTGCGGGAGTTGAACTCTTAACATGTACGACTTAACTACTAAACCTATTACATCATGTTACCTGACAGAACAACTAGGTCCTTTGTGGTCAAATTCTTCGAGGCAAATGATGCTTTGAGTAGAGTAATGTTAGCAAAAGGAGGTGGCAGATTGATCAAAGCCTCCGTCATGATCGACACTCTTCCATCTCTTCGTCCCAATGGAACTTCCCAGAATGGTCCTTTAATCTGTAATACACGGATGTCTCTAAAGTATTGATCTAGTATATAAAAATGTATTCTTTACAGTGTCATTCTTTTCTTCTACTCATCGTACGTGGGTGTATGTTATGGTACATACCAGTGAAACTGCGTCTCGGGCTGTCAAGGCTAAAATATCAGCACAAGAGACGACACCAGGACATTTCTTTTCCACTGCAGATTTGACTCGATCGATTACTCCAAAACCTCTTAGAGATTGATTGGGAATTGCATCTTTCTCAGCTTGGTTATTCCTTGTAGAGTTAATTAGCACAGAACCATCACATCCCTGCAATAGTTATTTGCACAAGTCATGCATTTTTCACAAATCGAGGGAGGGACAAACTGAAACTATTATCGATATTTATACGAATATGATATAGTATTACCCTAACAAAACAATCGTGAAAATGCATTCTGAGCAAAGGAGCAGCAAGAGTTGGGGCTCGAGAAATGACACGGGCTGTAGTCTTTTTCACGATAGCCTCGACTGAAGGACATGATTTGCGGTAGAAGCCGAGCTTCAAGCCTTGTGCATTACAAATATCAAAAACCGCAACAAGGGTAATGAAAACTGCATGATATTTGGGAAAAGCCATTCTCGTAAGAGAAGTTTTATTGAGTTTTTGTGTGCTTGGATAGTATTATTGATCATGTATTTATAGTGAAGTGATCATATACGAGAGTTGTCACATAAATTAGTGCTAAAAAATAAAATGTTAACTAGGTTTGACTTGGAATATACATATATATAAGTCGACATGTTCGTAACTAGTCCAGGTATTTTCGTAGCATTCCAGCTTGGACAGTTGAATCTGCTGTATTTTTGCATTTTAATAAAGGATTTCTTTATTGTATAATAGCCACTTCTCATTTGTGGCCCATTTTTTTATGTTTTCCAAATTGAAAGAGTCAATTACCTCATCTAATGAAAAATAGGGCTTTAGTTGGTAGAAAACTCTGGGTTAATGCCTAATAATAATAGGCCGATGGATGGTATTAATCACATTTTCTTCTATCTGTGACTAGTCCATGTCGTAAATTAATTTGTGACGAAATTTAACCGAAGAATAACCTATTATTAATGTTTCGTGACTTTAATCAATCTCAAAATTACCGAATTTATTGAAAAATTGGTCACTAATGCAACGAGGGCTATGTGTGTTATAAATTATAAATTTCCGGGACAAATTTTGTTATCGATCCAGTAATCGCTAACCTTTTTGTTGGTGACCTTTTTCCTAGTAAATATTGTTTTGTATATTTGTTAAAATATTTGCAATGACTTTGCAATGGAAGTTTCCTTCACAAAAGTGAATATCATTTTTCATTACAATGTGTCACAAATTAGAGGATAAAAAAAACGGAAAGAAAGAAAGAAAGAAAACCAAAGGTATCCTCGATATTAATTGAGTCACACTTTTGTGAAAAATGAGTTTTGTAAGGATTTTGAGAAAATATGTAGTTAAAAGTAAGGAAAAGTTTTAGTTTTATGTGCAAAATTATTTTATTAAAATAAAATACGGTTGAAATTTAATTTGAGAAAAAAATGATTTTTTTAGAAAACGGGGCTTAAAAAGAAACTAATAAAAATCAATTATATCATATTACAACTCATTAGGATTTGTATTTGTTTAACTATGGGAGGGTTTATCTTGTCAATTTTAGGGCATGAATTTGGAAAACAAACGTATAGGAAAATTGAGAGCATTTATTAGTCAGATCAGACGACTGAAAATTTTGACTTGATTTCGACCTTTCACTTATGTGGGGGTTCCCTTATTTAAGGGGATAAAGAGGAGCTTCATTTATAATGACCTTATCCTGAAAGCCAAGAACAAGGTCCCAGGTTGAACTTCAAGGCTATTATCACTTGGGGGCTGTATTATTTTGTTGAGGTCAGTGTTTTTTTCCATACCATTACATCTTCTTGAGAGATTTGGAACGAGATTTGCCTTTCTACTGATGAGGGTTACATTGGTGGAGTTAGAAGGAATAGGCATGACGGTTACATTGGCGGAGTTGGAAGGAGATTTGCCTAGCAACTTATGATGGTGGTCTAGGCTTAAGGAGAATACAGGATGTTGTGGACACCTTTTTCATGAAACTCTGGTGGTTATTCCGTTCTCAGAGATCACTTTGGGCCTAGTTTTTATTGCGTAAGTATCGTATGGGACACATCATTTACTTGCAGCAGTTCTTTACACACATTCTCCTACCTAGAAGAAGTTGACATTAGTTGGGCCTTGGTTAGAGCCACACATTGCATAGCACCTTGGAGTAGGTCAGATATTCTTCTAGCATGATTGTTGGATGGGCGACACCACGTTGGCCTCCCTATTCCCACACCGGCAGCGCACATCTGCAAAGGTGCAGGATTTTTTTGATAATATTGGGTGTCATATTGGACGTTTATTATATGTTCTCCCTCCTTTTATAACAGAGCAAATAGGGGCTATACTTTTATGTTCAGATGCCCCAGGTTGCATTGTTTGGAGGGATACATCGAATGGTAGCTTCGCTGCCAAGTCTGCATGGCAACTAGTACATCCGGGAGGCCATTATCAGGACTCATATCGATTACTATGGACCTTCATCTTGCACATCACTATCTCGTTTTTCTACTGGAGACTATGGTATGACCCATTCCATTAGATGTGGTTATATAGAGGAAAATTGGATGTCAGTGGGCCTCTTGCTACCAGTGTTGTTCCGAGATCAAGACTATCAGTTGTATTTTCACCGGCAGTAACATCTCGAATTAGGTATGGTAACATTTTTCAGATACCTATGAGTTCAAGAGAGGGAGTTACATAGAGGTTCCAGAGATGGAGGTATTCTGGGCAGCATGTTCGATGTGGACACATTCGCAATATCATTCTCCTATTGGTATTTTGGTTTCTATGGACCAAGAGGAATTATGCGAAGCATGGGGGGTCAGCATGGGGGCCAGACGTATCATATGGAAGGTCTATCGTATGATTTCTTTTCTTCATATGGAAGGACTGTTTCGAGCTATGCATTGGCAAAGGGATCTAATACTTGCACCCATCTTTGGTATTTCTTTGATTCCTTCCTCCCCATCTTCTCTTTTTCTGGTTTGGTGGCACACTCCATCAATTGGATCTGTCAAGATCAATACTGATAGATGCATCAAGGAGGGTATTGCGAGTGGGGGAGGAAGTATCAAGGATTACACATGACACTATATCAGGGCTTTTTCAGCTTCATATGGATCGCGCATGATATTAAAGGCAATGCTCAGTGCTATTCTTGATGGTATTCTACTAGCTACAGGACTCGATCTTTCAAATATTTGGATTGAGTCAGATTCTATAGTGACTATTCACTGCATCATTAGAGGAGGAGGATCATCGGCTATTTACGGCATACTGAGACAGATCACAGACATCGTATAATTCGATAAAGACACAGTTTCTCACATCAACAGAGAGGGTAATCATGTTACAGATGCTCTTCCTATAGAGGGTTGTGATCATCGATGATATCAAATATATGGAGCAGCTGATCTACCACGACATATTAGGACACTTGTACAGATAGATAGACATAGACTGCCCAACATTAGAGTATGATTATTTTTTATTTTTTATTCTTGCTTTAGTCTTGCATTAATTTTTATTGTAAGGGAATTAGTACTTCCTTTTTTACAACTTTACCTTTATCCCTTATCATTTATTTTTTTTTTGTGATAGAAATAGTACTTCCCCATTTACCGTTTTCATTATTTTCTTATGTGACAACGATATTACTCCACTACAAGTGAGGGTATATTAATAAAATTTCGAAGGTACCGTCCTCCCAAAAAAAGGGTATTGGAAAAAATGGAAAACACTGCCACGGGATTGTTATGACTATCTTATTAACTTTTTTAAACACCCCAATTAATTGTAATTAGTTATATTTAATCATCAAGATCTTCAATTTTTTTGAAATCTTTTGGTAACACGGGACGAAATGTGATTAATAATAATAATAATAATAATAGGAGGTTTGTGTTCGTAACACACGAACTGATGTTTGTTCGAATGAATTTTATAAATATTGGAATTCACTAATCACCGAAATAAACTGAAAAATATCTTATTAATCAAGAATAACGAATATAATGTTTTTATAACTTTAACACGTATTTATAAACTCAAAACAAATCCTAATTATATTGAGATCCTAATTCTGCAGCTGAATCCAAATAAAACTAAAAACATAAAAAATTCTAAAGCGAACCCCTAAATAATGAAATTTGACCCTGAAGATTTGACAATGTTGACCATATCATTTGGCAAAAATGTGCAGAGTTGAAAAACGTTTTCAAATTGTGCTTACAGACGAAAATCTGATACACGTATGCGTGTTTTTGCACATCCTTCTTTTTCCTTTGCTTTTCTAATTGATTTATGATTTTTTTCTTCTAATTGATCTACATCATTTGGTCTTCATAATTGTATTTTTCACTAGTGGTTTTCTCAAAGATCAAGCTTAAAGTGACAACATAAAAGAAAAATCTACTTGGAACATTTGAAATTTAATTCTCTAAGATACCATTTGGACATAAATTATTAAAAATATGAACACACCCAATTAATGGCCAGTAAATGAAATCGTAATGGCAAGAAAATGTATTCTATGATTGAACAACCATAACATACAGTTAACTAAAGACTAATAGGTTGACTGGGCTTGATTCGCATGTTACCCATAACATGCAAGCACGACCAAAAGGCCCCATAACATGCAAGCACGACCAAAAGGCAAAAATTAATTTTTTTTTGAAATAATATTATTTGTCATTGATTCCTATGAAACGCCCTATCTACTTAATTAGATTAAGATTCTAGCATGGCCACGGGCGGGATCCTTCATCCCCAATTAGGAATTTTAATGCTTAAAGCTGAGGGATAAAGGCCGACAAATTGGATTTGATTCATTGAATTGACTTTCCTGAACTTGACGGGGTTTCAATTGCAAAAGTTGGAGAATCTCCTGCTGCTTGCAAGGAAAGCGATTCTTAAACTAGTGTGTCTAATCGTACTTTTTAAAGTAAGGATGGGATTCCATCGAATAGAAAGCCTTCTAATGCCCTAGTACATGTACACTCACTTCCTCTAAAGTTAGCTTGAGCACTACCTTCTCACACCTCCCTTACTCTTCTCATGGATCCTACATAGCTCGATAATCTGATTAATCGAAGAGTCCCTGCCCGTTTGGAGGGAATTAGGATGGGTGCATTTTTCATGCCATTCGTAATTCACGAGTAATGCTATGCATTATTTGTAGAGGTGATTGATGGTTTAGATTGCAATAAATTTTCCCATTCATTGTTCTATAAATATTGAATAATGAGTAAGTGTGTTGAAATGTAAAATAGCATAAAGGGTATTTATGTCTTTTACCTATTTTCAATTAGTTTAGTTAGTTAATGGTTGTATATATATGGGTTATTCTCGCCTGTTTTAGAATTAATTCATTTTTCATCAATTGAATTAGTTTTTCCCGCCTTTGCTCTCTTTTACACATTCTAGATCATTCTCCACAAATTCAACATGGTATCAGAGAAGGTTGTGCTCGCTAATTAGATCTTGATCCTTCTCTTTTCGATCAGATCCATAGCATCATGTGATGGTGAATGATTCTAGTGTTCAGGCAGAAGTTCAAAGTAAATTCGATCAGGCAAATGCGGCGAACACTTGTACTGATTCATATGCCGAAGATTCAGCTGGAGGAGTAATACTGGTATGCAGCTGATTTC
>CAIGRK010402365.1:0-10277 GCA_903798315.1 Fraxinus greggii | reverse complement strand
TTTATAAGTGTTGTAAAAGTAATATTTGAATATGTGTGAATGTTAATTAATTTAGAATTAATACTCGAGAATATATACGTAACAATGAATGTTAAATAATTTATTTAATTTTCAATTAAGTAAAATTGGATGTTATTTAGGATATATGGACATGAATAATAAAATTCATTATTGAATGTGAAATTCTAATTAAATTACAATTGGAATTAGTAATGCTGAAATACATAAATGAAGATGAATATTAATTAAATGAAAGTGAAATATTAATTAATTGAGAATCAATATTAGGGAATTCATACATTAAAGAAAACATATAAGTGAATTTATTTTGTCAAATGTACATATACATTGATGGTAACTAAATGATTAAATAAATTAAATACATATTAAAAAACGAAAAGTAGGATATTATTGAAATAATTGAATTATAATATGGCTAAATTCTTCCAAAAAATGATTCTCAATTAATGTAATATTTAATTTCAACTAGTTAAAGTTTAACGTACATTACAAGTTATTCTGAAATACTTTATTAATGTCGTAAAAATAATATTTGATACCAATTTGTTTGGAGGATTTCATGAGTCTCAAAGAAATTAAAGAATATAAAATTTAGGATATAAATTTAAGAGAAGCAAATTGTACTTTAAAAATTCAAAAAAAAAAATTATTCTTACTTGATGTTATATTTAATATATTATAGATTAAGCTCCTGTTTGGCACCTATTCTCTTCAATTTTTTTCCCTTTCTTCATTTCAAATATACATTCTCCAAATAAAATAATATTACACACAAATCTAAAATTTTTCATCACTTTTCCACTGCACATTCTCTCATCAATCACTATTCTAAAATTTCTATTCCCATTAAAATGGGTGCCAAACACGCACTAAGTAAAATTGGATGTTATTAGTGTACATGGACATAAATAATTAAATGCATTCTTAAATGTGATATTCTAACTAATTCAAAATTAGAATTAATGACACTGAAATGCATAAATGAAAATGAATATTAATTAAATGAATGTGAGTATTAACTAATTGAGAATTAATAATCGCAAAATTCATACATTAATGAAAACATATAGATGAAATGAATTTGTCAAATGTATATGTATATTGATGGTAACTAAATTGTTAAATAAATTAAATACATATTGAAAAATGAAAAGTAATGCATTATTAAAATAATTGAATTATTATAGAGTTAAAATCGTCCAAAAAAATGATTATCAGTTGATATGATATTTAATATATTATAGATTTGTAAATTGTTCCCTAATCTTTAATTAATTTATTTTTTTCAGACACATCATTGTGCTGCGATATTAGGCTCAAATAATCTTCCTTTCCTTGAAAATAAATAATATTTTTTATAATTGAAAAATAAATTCCTCATAAACACACCAAAACTTGTTTTTAAATAAAATTTTCTTGGAAGAACATTGACTTACAAATAATATAAGTCAGACGTGCTATCAGGTCGACATACACACTTCAAAAATATATTTTTGAGCTACTTAAATTCTAATTTTTTTTTTTATTTTTTTTAATATTTCCTTTATTGATTACATATCTGATTTTTATTTGTAAAATATTATGTTTCCTATTTCAATTGATTCTCAGCGGTTATTTGAAAATGGTTAATCTACTTGTACAAAATAGGTTGACAAATTTCTTGACAAAATTTGTGTGGCAAAATCTAGGTTATTGATTTCAAAGAAATTTTGTAAACCAATTTTGTCAACTTGTTATGTTCAAGCAGCATGACTCTATTTGAAAATTCAAGATCACTCTAGCCATTGTTTAGTATCATTTAAAATCTAAATTTTAGTTTGAGTCAAAGTCAACAATTAATTTGAACTACATATTTTATGGAGCAACAACATTCAACCACACATTTCTTCAAATTCTATCAAAATCTACTAAAAATTTAATTTTAATTCCTACAAAACTAGGCTAAATATTAATAAATATTAAAAGTTTGGAAAAATAGGGGGAAAAAACCTCAATGTATGATAAAGAAAAGTATGATTAAGGCCCACAAATTTTATTTCTTTAATTTTTTCTTGATCATGGTACCCGCCCAGACATGACAAATATATTTTCATTTGTCATTAAGGATAGGTCATTGTCTACCTCTAAATTGTACAATCATGTTATACGTTTGTTATGATTGACAACAAGTTTGACACTCTTCTATATGATTGCAATCTACACCATTAATTTTTATCACATCTATCGCATCAATGTCTAGATACCATCTATTTAGGGGGATGTTATTCCTGATATCAATCAAAAGATGTACATTTAGCTTAATTTAAATCTGTATATTGTTTATTTTTGTCTTTAACAAAATATGTCAAATATAAAATATAAATAAATCCTTACAAAAATATGCCAACCAGTTAACACAATATTAAGAGAGCTCAGCAAAAATTTCGGAGCGTAAGAATCTCCCAACTATGAACCCATAATGGTGTCTTTCACGTTGATTCGTTGTTGCCATTTTTCTTTTGCTCCCCCAAGAAAAAGTAAAAAAATCTTGGGGTTTTCACATTTTCAAACTCATCTTTCTCAATATCGTTGGAAGAAGGGGTTTTGGGTTCAGATTAGTTTTCTTGAAGAAGAAGAAAGAAAGAAGAAAGATCGATGCTACAAAGAGCTGCAAATGATGCATGTTCATGGTGGTGGGCTAGCCACCTTAGGACAAAGCAATCAAAATGGCTCGAGCAAAACCTTCAAGGTATGAGTTTTACGTTGATATCATTCTATGATCAAAATATATTTTGATTAGCAACGGAATTATGAAAAATGATTCAAATAGTCGACTCTAGATTTATTAGGAAGCAGACGTGTTGGTATTGAATTTTTTTCAATTAGTTATTTCATTTGTTGCCAAAACATTGGAAATAAACCAAAAAAGGATGCCTAAAATATAAAGTTTTCCATGAAGGAGCAAAAATTTTGATAATAACAATAAATAATTGTTATATTAAATTGATATGATTGTCTCTAAAATGTATACTTTCATTGGATTGAATAAATCTTATCTTTGATATTTTGTGAAAAACGAATGCAAGTCTTCGAAGTATACAGTTAACGCGTCATAACTATCAAAATTGTCATTCTCTTAGATTCTGTTTGGCTCTGATGCTTCATATAGTTAGTAGAGGCCTTCACAGTGAAATATGTACTTGGATTTTATATCATGAGATTTGACAAATTTTTACGTTGACTGTCAACAAATGTTATAATTTCAAAATAAGCTTACCTAACTATTGTGTTGTTAAATGCAGATATGGAAGTGAAGGTGCAGGATGCACTTAAGCTCATTGACGAGGACGGAGACTCCTTTGCCAGACGAGCCGAGATGTACTACAAGAAGCGGCCTGAGCTGATACAGTTTGTAGAAGAATCTTTTCGTGCCTTTCGAGCCTTGGCGGAGCGATATGACCACCTATCTAAAGATCTGCAAAATGCCAACCACACAATTGGTACTGTTTGTCCAGAAAAGCTTCAATTTGCAATGGACGAGGACGATGAATGTGGTAGCCCTGGATTTCGTAGGACTTCTGATGTTCCTAAGCTTAACAGGACCGCGATTAAATATTTGAAACATATAACTGGTTCAGAGCAATTGCAAGCCAATAAGTACTCAAAAGCAGTAGAGAGTAATGAAATCGTTGAAAAATCCGGTTTGAGTAAAAGCGAAGCTCTTGAACAGATTGACAAGCTTCAGAAAGAAATGCTCGTGCTGCATACTGTTAAAGAGTATGTAAAGACCTCTTACGAAAGTGGGATAGCGAAATATTGGGGAATCGAGAATCAGATGATGGAAATGCAGCAAAAACTCTGCAAGTTACAAGATGAATTTATTGTGGAAACCCTTGTAAAGGATGCTGAGATTCGAACTTTAATGGCTGAAACCGCATTGAAATCCTGTGAGGAAACCTTGGTTCATTTGCAGGAGAAACAAGAACGATATAGCCAAGAAGCGAGAGAGGAATACAAGAAGATTGAGGATGCCAACCGCCGACTGAAGTCCCTCAAGCACGGATATCTTAATGATGAAACTGATAAAAAAGGGCCAACTGAGAATGATATATCAGAAAAAGTGGAGCATGTTTTAGAAAGCTCGAATAAAGAAGTGGATGATGTGATTGAGGAAATAAGGGAGAAAAAAGAAACCATGGATCCAGACTCATCTGAATCTCTCGATGTGACGGAATTGGCCGAGAAAATTGATGAGCTTGTCAATAAGGTGATCAGCCTAGAATCTGGAATGTCGTCTCTGACTGTTCTTATTAGTAGGTTAAGAACAGAAGCTGATGATCTCCATGCGCAGATTCGGGATTTGGAAAATGAAAAGGGGACTCTGATTAATGGAACGCATGATATGAGTAGCAAGGTGAAAGAATTGGAGGAAAAATTGCACATGCTTCAGGAGCTAAACAAAGATGTGGAAGATCAAAACAACAATCTCCATATGAACTTTGTTGAAGCTCGTTCGAGTCTTGATCACTTGTCTGAAAAACTGACTAGTATGAAGCCAGACGAAGTGCGGAAGTTACTGACTCATTGCAAGATAAAGAGGGGGCTGTTGTTGAAGTCAAGTTGCAAGACGTGCAAAGTCCTGGTCATGCTGATAAAAACCATAGTGCTTTGAAAACTGAAGATGGAGAGAAAGTGAATGAAGGGGATATAATGGATCAGGGTCAGGAGGCATCTGATGATAATCGACAAACTGAAGGTATAAAGGTTACTAAAAAAACTGTCACGTTTTCGGACCCAAAACCAGAGGAAAAAAATTCCGAGGACCAAAGAGGGAATGAGCTTCTTAACAGTGAATCACTAGGCGATGAAGAGAAAAGAGGAGCTAAACTGGCAGTTGATGCTCTTGAATGGACTAGAGGACAGAGAGAAGATTCTGCTTACAGAATATACTGCAATTCTAAGGAACTATAAAGATGTGAGGCAGAAACTTAGTGACAAGGAGAAGAAAAACAAGGATGCTCAATTTGAGACGACAGTGCAAATGAGAGGAATGAAGAGTGCTATTGCTAAGAGGGACGCAGAAATTCGACAATTAAGCCAAAAATTGAACCATCTTCAAGGAAAATTGGGTGAACATAATGATTTTGAATTGAACGATGATGCCAATCTTTCCATCACAATTGAAGAAGATAAAATCAAGTTCGTCTTCATTGATAAAGATCCCGCTATTTCAGTTTTTGAGGAAAAACTCCAAAGGGATATTGATGCAATACTAGACGAAAACTTGGACTTCTGGTTAAGATTTAGCTCTGCATTTCAGCAAATCAAGAAATTCATGACTGAATTCCAAGGTTTACGAGATGAAGCAGCAAGAATTAATGAGAAAAAGAAACAAGACGGAAGCATTGAGCTGGACCTAAAACCAGACTGCCGACTAATATACAAGCACGTGAGAGAGATGCAGCTGGAACTAACAGGTTGGGTGGAGGAAAACGAGTCCCTAAAAAATGAACTAAACCGAAGATTTGAATCTTTATGTCATGTCGAAGAGGAAATCAAAAAGGCTTTCGAGGGTTCTGAAGAAGACGAAATTATATTAAGAAGTTATCAAGCTGCAAAGTTTCAAGGTCGGATTTTGAATATGAAACAAGAATACAAGAAGATCGAAAAAGAACTTCAAGAAGGTTTCGATTATGTGTCCGCAATCCAAGGTGGAAGTGAAACCACACTTCTGAAGTTGAACGATGAATTTTGTATTTTAGGTGATCAACAACGGCCGAGACATTCTGGGAATCGGGCTCGAGTTCCATTACTAGTTTTTATCTTTGGAACTAAACCAAAGAAGTATAGGCATTCTATTTTCTCCTGTATAAGGCCTAACAGAAAATTCCAGGCCCTGAGAGGAGGCATATCTACGAAAAGTTACTGATTCTTACTGTTTTTCTTGTGATTTTTTTTATAAAGAAATAGCTTGTTTTTGTTCAGAAGTTCTATTTGTTAGTACCAATAGAAACAGCAAGATAATTTAACAGCAATAGAAACAGATGATGAGAATTTCTCATCATCTGCATATTTGTGAGTACCAATAGAAATAGCAAGATAATTTAATAGCAAAATAGAGAACTTCTCTATAATAGCTTGAAACAGCAAGATAATTTAATAGCAAAATAGAGAACGTCTCAATAATAGCGAGAACTTCTCTATAATAGCTTGTTTTTCAATATGCAGATGATGAGAAATTCTCATCATCTGTTTCTATTGCTGTTAAATTATCTTGCTGTTTCTAATAGCTTGTTTTTAAATATGCAGATGATGAGAATTTCTCTATAATAAATAATGAAGGTGTTTACAATAAGACCTCAATGCTTTCAATTGTGATCTAAAGCTCTCATGATATTGTATGAATATTATAAGACAATATAAGTCGTGAAGTATATATATAAGCCCTAAAATCCAAGTTGTAGATGAATATGAATTCAAAAAATGTTTCAAAATGCGAAACAAGCCTGGGACGGATAACCTCACTACTCGAGTGCCAGACAAGCACCAAGTCTCTGGAGAAAATTTGAAGGCGCCGCTTCAGCGGCAAGCTGGCGAAAATGTATCGACTTTTCTTCCCAGTACATAATTTTGATCTCTTCAAAACCACTTCAACCAAAACTCCACTATCCATTAGAATTTGAGTCAAATTACAATATTAAGATTTCTATCAAAAATGGAAAGTTAGCAAAATAGCAAAAAGGAAAAATCATATCTTAAGATGAACAATATGTAAATAGAGAAAATTAAAATAAATCGCAGTCTCTAAGCCTAAAAAAAGTTTGGAAATAAATTAATGTCAAGATCTAGAACATCTTATGCTGAAAAGAACTAAACTTCAGCGAATTAAGTTCCCAATGTTGTTCCTACAAAATATGGATGAAGGCTTCGAAACTCCCTGTTGAGAATCGAGCCAAATAATAAAAACAAGAATAATATGAGCAATATAAAAATAATAGATCACACAACAATCAAAATTTTGTGGAAAAAATAGAAAATTTATTATACCAAGAAATTAAAATTGTCTTTACAAGATTTATTCTCTCTAAATCTAAATGTCATTCGTCAAGAGTTCGGCATAACCGCAAGCTATATTAAACATATATGGCTAAACATTTTGTTTGAAGACTGATATGTGGAAAACCCCATGAGAGTGATGCGAAATTGGCAGCATATTGTCATTTTTTTTTATATGCAAAATCCTGGTACACTGACATTCATTCATACTACAAATGATCGGCGCTTCAAATACTTCATTATGGCCTTGGGACCAAGTATCCATGGATTCTTCAACTCAATGCGAAGGGTAATTTCTGTAGATGATACATTCTTGACATAAAAAATGAAAGATACCCTACTTGTAGCAACTTGTCGTGATATAAATTTTCAAATATTTCCACTCGATGAGTAATTGATTCAGAAAATGATGAATCGTGGACTTGGTTCTTTCAAAAGTTGTGGTTAATAACAGGTGATACAGACGAACTTGTGATTATATCTGATCGTGCAACATGTATTAAAAATGGACTTAGAAATGTTTTTCAGTTTGCTCATCATGATAATTGCACATGTCACCTGCAAAAGAATTTGAAGACAAATTTTTCACGGAGTGATCTTATAACTTTATTTAGGGCAGCATCATAGGCTTATACTGTAACATAATTTAAGTCCAACGTAGCAGCTCTATGCAGTAAAAAGAATGGCGTCAAAGAGTACATGTTAGAAGAAGATTTTCATTATAGGATCAGAGTACATTTTACTGGGATACGTTACAATATCATGACTACGAATAATGTGAAATTTCTAAATAGCTTGTTGAAGAGTGCTCGAGAATTTCTCATAGTTGGTTTGATTGAATATATTTGAGAGACACTGCAAATGTGGTTTTATGAAAGATATGTTAAAGCTGAAAAATGTGTGGTCCACCTCACGCCACTTTTAGAGAAAAAGATGTGCATAATGAGTCAAATAGGTTGGAGGTAAATCATGTATCTCTGAACATTTATCAGGTTGGTGACAAATTAGAACGCCACTTTGTGGACTTGGATGAAAAGATCTATAGGTGTAGGAAATTTGATTTGGACAAGTTTTCATGCTCTCATGCAATTGCTGTCGTAAGGTTTAAGGGAGACGGTACCTATAACCTATGTAGCCATTTTTATACTAATATTTGTTGGAAGCAAGCATATTATGCATTCATATACCCTTTGCCGAATACGAATGGAGAATTCTCAAACATGTGATGGTTGGAGAAGCATTTCCACCATTGGCATGAAGACAGGGTGGAAGACCGGCAAAAAAGTGAAAAAGATCGGTAGGAGAAATGCATACACCTCGTAAGTATAGTAGGTGCAAGAAAAATGGTCATGTTCGATCCACTTGCACGGATTAAGCATTTGGTAGTCAAACTTAATGTTGTAATATTGTCGTGACTTGTAGCTTTATAATTTGTACTTATTTGAAGTACAAAATGATTTGTTAGATTTTGTAATCATTGTGCCTTTAAAACACTTTTGTACTACTGGAATGGAATTAAAGTCATATTACGATTCTGTGTTTATTTTCTTTTCAGATTAAAGGCAAACAATGTTTATATCGTTAAAATAGATGTAAATGTCGTTCTAGTACAAAAATGCACTGATTCGAATAACAACAATGAAATCATTCCTAAGACATAAAACGATATAGAAGTCGTTTCAGTACAAAAATTACACTAACTAACATAATGATATTGAAAATGTTCCTGAAACACAAAACGATTAACATATCATTTAATTATCAAATACACACTGCTTCACTAATTTTCATAACGACATTTAAGTCGTTTTGAATGTAAATAACAACATAGGAGTCGTTTTACCAACAAGGTGAGCACCAAGAATGCTCTAAGGAGTGCGCCAACTATAAATGGTTACTCTCAGTGCCTCTCATTAGTTAGTCGGTGGGCGCCAGCTCTGCAATCTCAGGCGCGCGCTTGACTGACCTGTTCTTTTGCTTCAATTTAGTTTTCAAGGTAATTGCAGCCCAGATCCTTCCACTTTCATCTTGCAAGTCTTTGAATTTTAAATTTCCTTTTAATCATGCCATCTATAAACTACAACGATATAAATATCGTTTCCTTTCAATAAAAATGACATTTTATGTTGAAAACATAACTGAAACGATATAGATATTGTTTCTTTTCATATCAAACGATAATGATATAGTTGTAGTATCAAATCCATGAAATAAAATAACTATATCCATATCGTTACAGAAAAAATTGACAAGTTTGAACTCGTTTCAGTTAAAAATGTAATTAAAACAACATAGATGACGTTTCTTTTCATATCAAACGATAATGATATTGTTGTAATGTCAAACCCACGAAATAACATAACGACACTTATATCGTTCCAGTGCAAATTTGACGAGTCCGAAATCGTTACAGTTTAAAACGTAACTAAAACGACATAAATATCGTTTCTTTTCATATCATACGACAATGATATTGTTGTAGTGTCAAACCCACGAAATAAAGTAATGACATCCATTTCGTTTCAGTGCAAATTTAACGAGTTCGAAATCGTTACAATTTAAAACGTAACTAAAACGACACAGCTATCATTTCTTTTCATATAAGACGATAAATATATTGTTGTAGTGTCAAACCCACGATATAACGTAACGACATTCATATCATTTTAATTCAAATTTGACGAGTTTGAAATCGTTTCGGCTCAAATCATAACCAAAACGACTTAGATGTCTTTTCTTTTCATATCAAACGATAATGATATGGTTTAAGACATAACTAAGAAGGCATAGATGTCATTACTTTTCATACCAAACGATAAAGATATCGTTGCAGTGTCAAACCCACGAAATAATGTAACGATATCAATTTCGTTTTAGTGCAAATTTGACGAGTTTGAAATCGTTACAGCTTAAATCGTAATTAAAATGACATAAATGTTGTTTCTTTTCATATCAAACGACAATGATATAGTTGTATTGTCAAACCGACGAAATAAAAAAAAATATCCGTATCATTTCAGAACAAATTTGACAAGTTTGAACTCATTTTTGTTGAAAACGTAAATTACATAAATGTCATCTCTTTTCATATCAAACGACAATGATATCATTTTAGTGTCAAACCTACAAAATAACGTAATTACTTTCATATCGTTTCAGTGCAAATTTGATGAGTTCGAAATTGTTACAATTTAAAACGTAATTAAAACGACATAGATGTC
>CAIGRK010402348.1:0-10448 GCA_903798315.1 Fraxinus greggii | reverse complement strand
ACTTGGGCTAATATAATTTTGGACTCTAAACAAAAACGTTGTACTTAAAACTATTAAAATTTGGATTTAAAGATGATAAGGAATTTGATACTTTAAAATATTAGAGATTGGACTCGACTTGAATAGATTTAAATTAGTTTTACAATGGCTACACGACACACTTTCAAATAAAAATTTGGGGTTAAAACTTAGCGATACGTTTTTTTTAAAAAAATAGCTTTACATCATTTAAAATTCTCGGTCGCTACAGTTGGAGAACGACTATCACAAGATGAATTATGAAGAAATTGAGTTCTCCCTCTTTCACCCTTTTATTTTTTCCTTCTTGATAATATCAATGGAATAATGTGTTCCATATATATTTGTGGAGAGAGAGGATCAATTTCTAAGAAGTTAATGTTCTTAGCCCCTGTTTGACGCACATTATTCCAAAATACATTCTTTCAAAATTCATTTTCAATTACACATTTTTCAATTAGATATTATTTTTTATCACATCAATAACTTTTCATTACTTTTTAACCACATATTTTCCATCATATCACTATTTAAAATGCATTATTTTCTCAGTAATATCAATCAAACACACCATAATCTTAACACATCTTATAAATGTGTACAGTTACCATCAATTTCGTGCTTTCAAGTTACCAAGGTAATCTAGCATTTACTTATATATTTATTAAACCATAACATTAATTTATTATATTATCAATAATAAATAACATAATGATTTTACATGACATATGGGTCAAGTAAAGTCTAACATTCTCCCTCGTGGTCCATGGGACATTATATTTCTTTCTTTATGGTAGACATACTAGCATAGCAGCAGACAGACTTGCATAGTGGTAGACGGTCTAGTGCATCAGTGGACGAACTAGCTTCGCGGTAGATGGACTAGCATATCGGTAGACGAACAAGCCTCGTGGCAGACGGACTAGCATAGAGGTAGACGGACTTGCATAGCAATAGTTGGGCTAGCGTGGCAACAGTCAGGCTATCGTCTTCTCTTGATTGGCCATCATAGTTCAATTTTCATATCATGTAGTATTATAGTTAATATTTTATCACGAGGGAAAAAACGTTGGTGACAAAAGAGAAACATCCCAATCAAGATAATAGACTCGTTCTCTACGAACTGATAAAATAGATGGTCAAACTATTATGAGAAGTGTAGTTGTTCGTGTTCTAAGCTATAGAGGAAGGTAATGATGACATCAAATCATCAATCTCTTTTTACACCAGGGACACACGTTTCCATCGAGCTTTCTCACTAAAAGATCTGTTTAACACGTATGTCTTCACTCAGGCTTAAAAAAGTAAAAATAAAAATAAAAATAAAGAAGAAATGTCCAAGAGTGTGATGTTGTACGGATGACAACATGTAATCAACCAATTAATGTGTCAAAGATCGTATCTTACTTTGTGCCGAACAATTGAATATAAAAAAGGGGAAAATACATGAGACAAGAAATTTATTCATCAATTGGAAGCAATGAAAATGTGCAATCATATAGGGGGGAAAAAAGGAAAAATCAAATATTTGTCAATTTTTTTATAGATTTCATAAAAAAAGGGGATTTATTCAATACTTGTGTTCTAACTCCTTAAACACCTAACTTTCCTTTCATTTTTCTTTTCTTGCCGTAGAATATTATGAAATGGAAAAAATATTTTACTTTCACGATTGCTACGAAGTCATTTTAACTTTGTATATCACCTGTGTTGACCCCAAAAAATGAGCCAAGAGATGTCGGACCCCTCATGCCAAGTCAAGTACAGTTCTAGCGCGTTCCTACCGAAATAACGACGGTAGCAAGGAGGAAATGTCTGCGGGAGGTACTTTGCGGTGAGAGACAAAAAAGTTCAAGATCCGACGAGTGAAACAAAAGCGATCGCGCTAACAACGATCACTGGACGAAAACGAAAAATGATATATATGATGACAAACAGGAATATGTGGAAGGATATATAAAATCTGTGTAGAAGTTGCTATATTGTATGTTGAAATTTGTAAAGAAGATCAAAAATATTCAACCAAGTGTTTGTATAAACTTCTTGAGAGTTTAAGTGTATATTTCAAATATATGATTGTTCAAATACCAATCAACCCTCCAACCCTCTTTCCAGTTACAAAGAAGACCTTGGCCGATGTGGTTACCGTTGGATCAGAACCACGTGGCCCCATCTCTATAGTTGAGGCTTCACATTACTGTCTATTTATACAATTAATATATTGATAAAGGGCCGCGGCCCTATGCAATAGGCTGACAGACTGACAAACTTTATTAAAAGTGTTACATCAATCCTTCTAAGGGATCTTCAAATCTATCGCAAGAGATAGCGTCGGTTTCATGAGTTTCGAATGAGTTTGAGAGCCTCAAATATATCTTTGAGGTGGTTCTCTAAGTGAGAGCTTCAACTCCTTTCTTTGTTTCCTTAGGCAGTGTTTCAACCTAAGTTTGAGTGCTTCGTCCTTGAAATAGTGCTTCAACATGGACTTCGATTTTGCTTGATTTCATCATATTTTTTGACTTCATGGGTCTTTATTTGACTCTCCTGTTAACTTTCTACCTACGTGGCACTTTTACTTTGAGTCTCGAAGGCGAGGCGTAACAATAGTACCCTAAGTCTGGGCATGATTATTTATGTAATGCATGGACCTGATTTTAAAATAAAAAGTTTTGTATGTGGTGGTTTTTACTACANCTAAGTGAGAGCTTCAACTCCTTTCTTTGTTTCCTTAGGCAGTGTTTCAACCTAAGTTTGAGTGCTTCGTCCTTGAAATAGTGCTTCAACATGGACTTCGATTTTGCTTGATTTCATCATATTTTTTGACTTCATGGGTCTTTATTTGACTCTCCTGTTAACTTTCTACCTACGTGGCACTTTTACTTTGAGTCTCGAAGGCGAGGCGTAACAATAGTACCCTAAGTCTGGGCATGATTATTTATGTAATGCATGGACCTGATTTTAAAATAAAAAGTTTTGTATGTGGTGGTTTTTACTACAGCACAATAGTATAATCATTCATGTTATGGTTAGAATTTAAAACGTACTTGACCTGTGCAGATCCTTTGTAGGTGATGTCCGAAGTGGTTTACTTGGTAATATTTCATCTTTTGGAACAACTCTGGGAATGGTTACTGAAGCAGAATAATTCCGAAGTTGTATCTTGTAAAGTGCATTTATATATCCAAAACGCTAGCTGAGCTGGTTGAAGTGAAGAGGGCTAGATCACCATAGGGCCTCAGAGTTGGTAATTACGAGGCCCTTCATTTTAATAAATTTGAGAAACACGAGGCGTCCTTAATTATGACGCCTTAATGATTTGATGTCATGGCACGTTTCAAAAAGAGATAACCGAAGCGGTTCGTCTCCCAATACATGCAACCATCACCACATTTAATGCACAATGATGACTATCTTCCACGCGTTTTACGAATTTCAGGTGCGTGAGAGCACGTGGGTCAGACGTTTTGATTTGGGCCTTAGAAGATGAAGCGTCGAATGCGCTGAGTAGCTCAAATTTAAACTCTCAAATGGACGGTTGGATGACCCGGATCAAGATCCAACGTTGGGGTTAAAGGGGGTCTGCCTATAAAAGGCACAAACCCTTCAAGAAAATCCCTTTACGCTTGTACGAATATTTGCATCCTTCATTTTCAAATTTCACAAGTCTCCAAGTTTTGTTCGAAGAACTTTTCAAGTTTATTCTCTCTGAAACTTTTCTAAGTGCTCTTTTTCTTTGAGTTTTTCCTTTATTTTTGTTGTTTTCGTGAACCTCAGTGTTCCCTCTTCTCCGTTACCTTTAAGAAACTTGTAAGTGCTGCAAATTTTTTATTTACTTGTAAAAGCTTTGAACTAGTTTGTAAATCAATGGTTTCTTCCACATCTACTGGGGAACACATAGACCTTAGCTAGATAGCTAGTGAACTAAGGGTATAAATAACCAAGTGGCTCTGACGAGGTGTTTCGATTTATAGGGGTGGTAGGGAAGATGATGACATAGCCTGGGAGCAGCTAAAATCCTATCTTTAGTTGATCCGACCCACTTAGCCAACCTCAGAGACAAATATAGGATCCCATACGACATAGAGCTCATCTCCCCTTCTCCTAATGAGCGAGCCTGCTATCCGAGGTAGGGCAGCGTCGTCATTAGTGAGTTCTTCTTTAAAGTTGGGCTTCGCCTGGCTTTACATCCCTTTTTTCGGGCTGTCCTTAGGTTGTACTGGCTAGCCCCAACCCTGCTAGTTCTTAACGCCTGGGCTCAACTAGTAGGAACATATGCCCTTTGGAAGGAGAACTCTGTGGGCGTGGACATGCCCCTTCACATATTTCAAACGGTCTTCCAACCTAGGTTGCTCGGTAAAGGGGACTCCAAGGATTGGTATTCCCTATGCCCGCAGGGGCACACTTTCCTTTTGTCTTGGGCCTACCCTCCTCTATCAAAGGATAGATAGAGATGTTGCTTTGGGTTAGGAGGAAATGGCAGGAGTGTGAGGGAGATACGGTTCCCCACTTCAAAGTCCCAACTTCTTACTCCGAACCTGGTGAGTACTGCCTCTGCATTTTGTTTGTTGTAACTTGTTGAACCAGGTACTAACTTTTTATGTTTTGTAGGGTTCGTTGACTGCTTTGACCTAAGTGAGAGTGATTGGGATACCTTGACAGGCATCTACCGTCAACCCTCCTTGTCTCGTGACTTTGATCGCTTGATCCTCTCCAAATGATTTTTTAAAGAATTTTATCTAATGGGCAGAAGAGGTGTAACTTCGTCCTCGTGACTCTTAACTTAACTTCCCCATATTTACTCGTGTCTGACCTTGTATTTTCCTTTGTAGAAAATTTTGAAAAGAGGAGGCATCCCACCCCTGACATGGCCACGATCCTGGCGGCCACCACCATCGCTGGTCGTAAAGGAATGAAACCTTCATCTGTTGGAGGACACCAGGTGAGGGCTAAAATTGAAAAGGTCAGGAAGGAGGCTGCCATTCAAGAGGAAGGACGACCTCCCTTGGCGATCAAGGGCAAAAATATAGTGGAAAAGCCTAAGAAAAATTTCAGGGTGTCCACCACCGGGGTGGGCAGCTCCAATGATGTTCATTTCCCTCGCTACGAGGTTCCCATGGGGGAGAAGTTAATGGCAGCATCAATAGCTGCGACCTTTGGGGGACAAAAGAGGACAGCTGCAGTGGAGTCCCAGAAGCAAGATTCTGCAAAGAAGGCGAGGACTTCGAGTGACTCCACTACCTCTGAACTCCCACAAACAAAACCTACCTTGGGAAAAAGGACAAACGAGCTTGAATCTGAGTCTCTTGCCATTCTTCCTTCTGAAGTTCATACTGCTACAATGACATTTCACAAGTACTGGATGGAGAAGTGGCAATCCTTTGGAGAAAAGTATCATCGTCGATGTCTTTGCCACGATGGTGGCCTAAACAGGGCGGGCGTTTGGTATGGCCATGTTGAAACCTTCTTTAAAAAACCTTAAAGTAAAAATTAGGGATTTGCCAATAAGGCTTCCTAGGCCGAGGAAGCTGCCAACAATGCCAAGGTAGAGGCTGAGGCTCAGAAGAAGAAAAATGAAGAGGAGTCTGTGAAGCTCGCTTCCGTCTTACAGAAATTGAGAAGTTGAAGAAAGAGATCCACCTTTCCCAAAGTGATGTGGCCTCTCTAACGAAGTGGGTGGAGAATTCTGATGCCCACCGAGGTTGGCGGTGGAGGCCTTGGAGAAGGCAAATAAAGAGAACTCTGCTTTAAAGGAGAGGTGGGGGAGTTGAAATCCAAAATTGTTGGTTTGACTAAAGAGGTGGAGGCTGCCGGCAGGAGGCTAAAACTGCTGATAGTGATGCTGAGAAGCGTTTCCTTTCCAACTTCCATTTAACCGAAGTGTACAAAAGTTTTGCGAAGTACTGGCGGAGGTATCTTACACGGACATGGTTGAATGGTTAGAGGTAAACATTTAAGGTCAACACCTCGGAGTTGAGAGCAGAATCTCTTGAGGACGAAATGGAGGAGCCTGAACCTCAAACTCCAGCAGAAGGGAGCTAAGTACTTGAACTAGATGACGATGCAGCTGAAAGAACAGCTGAAGAAGTGGCTCCTAATGCAATTGTACCTTTTGTGGCTCTTCAACCCCTACTCCCTTAGGGTATAATTCTCCATTTGTACCCTTGTTTTTGTCTAAGTGTAATGGCTTCGGCCCATCCTTTGTAAATACTTTTCAATGAATGAAGCTCTTCTTTTCTTTAGTACTTGTGCTGATTTCTGATGTGTTTGTCAGTATAGATATAAACCACTAATAACAATTACATCTACCTTTAAGTAAAATCAACTTCATAATAACATCAGGCGTATAACAACTTTCAAAGGTTAACAACATCAAACTAGTAGCAATGTCAAACTTATACAACATGAACCTCAACAATAATAAGAATTGCAAATTTTTACAAGTGTTGGAAGGTCTGACATAACAAAATCATACTTGTGCAATATGAACCTCATCAATAATTAAACTTGCAAGATAAATTTTCACAAATGTTAGCAGGTCTTACATCTTAACAAAGTCAGAACTTAACCATATCGGACTTCTTTCCTTAGTATTGGTTGAGTGGTTTGTTCATTTTGAGGCTTCCCTATCTACTTTAGTTTTTAAGGGCCTGTGCCACATTTCTCGAGTTCAGAGATGGTCCTCTTTTAGATCCAGCTTCTCGTCGAAATGCCCACACGTCTCTTCGTAACTACGGACCATCTATGAAGAGGCATTCCGCAGGGCTTTAGCCTTTTGGGGGAGGTATTCTTAACGCATAAATAATATATTAAAAGTCATTTTCACTGAACCTGAGACCGTATATACAAAATGTTTACATCATTGATAATATTTGCGCAGATGTTCTACATTCCATGGACGAGGCTGTGCATTCCCGTCCATATTCTCAATTCTATAAGTTCCTAGCTGAACCTCTTCACTATTGAAATAAGGACCTTCCCAGTTGAGACCAAGGGTTCCTGAGCTATGCTCTTTAGAGGATGGAAATACTCTTCAAAGTACCAATTTATTCAAATGAAATGACTTCTTTTTTACTTTTGAATTGTAGTATCTAATCATTTTCCTTTGATAAACGGCCAATTTTGCTTGAGAATCGGCCTTCATTTTTTCAAGGAGGTTGAGTTCATATCTCCTTACCTCATCATTAGTTATTTTATTGAAATGTATCTGACGAGGAGATGGTAGACCTACTTCAACTGGGCTCATAGCCTCAGCTCTGTAGGCAATAGAGAATGTGGTCTCTCCTGTAGCAGTTCTACTCGTAGTTCCGATAGCCCAGAACAGTTGAGATAGCTCATCAACCCATTCCTCCTTAGAGGCATCCAATTTCATTTTCAACGTATACTTGATCGTTTTGTTAACAGCTTCGACTTGCCCATTTGCATGGGGATGATGTGCGGAGGAAAAATGTTTTTTGATACTTCTCACACAAATTTCTAACCTTCTTGTTGTCAAACTGTCTACCGTTGTCTGATACAATTGAAGGGGAAATTTCGAACCTACAGATGATATTCTTCCATAGGAACTTGGAAGAGTTGGCCTCAATGGTTTTAGCAAGTGACTCAGCTTCTACTCATTTAGTGAAGTAATCAATGACGACAATCGCAAAACTAGAGTTTCCTCTCCCTTTTGGAAGAGATTCTATAAGATCAATACCCCATTTTGCAAATGGCCAAGGGTTGGATACAACATTCAACTCTTGAGAAGGATGCCTTTGAATAGTAGCGAAGCGTTGACACTTCACATTTTCTAACAAACTGTTGTGCATCATTTTTCAAGGTAAGCTAGTAATATCCCTGTCTTAATACTTTTTGTGCTGAGAACTGTCCCTCCAGTATAGTTTCCACACACCTCTTCATGGAGTACATAGTTTGCTTGTTCTTCTCCAATGTATCTGAGTAGGGGCAGTGAGAACCCACGTTTGTATAGCAGATCGTCCTGGAAGACGAAGTGGGCATTTTCTAAGCTTCTGCACCTTCTCCTTTTCAGATGGTAAGGTTTGATCTTTGAGGACGGATATGAGTGGTATCATTCAAGATGGAGTATCCTCAACCCACATAACAATCTCGATAGTGGCGATAGAAGGTCTGGAAAGATGTTCTATAGGCACAATTGTGAGCAATTTTGAATCTCTGCTGCTGGCCAATTTTGATAGTACGTCGTTATGGATGTTCTTGGAGCGTAGGATTTGCACCAATGGAGTATCTTATAGCTATACATGTATAATTATTGACTTTGTGAGCATGTGTGATTCGCTTGAAAGCCCAGTCAAAAATGGCTCATGAAAAATTAATTTGAGATTTAGGGAAATTACAATTTTGATGCCCAACTTTTTAAAAGATAGCAACCAGGTCCCCAAGCTACGATTTATGTCTCCAGTTCGAACCTTTCAAAGGATGGGATGAAACCCATAACCAATTTCATGTATATTACCATAGACTTATCTCTGGCAAAAAAATTACCAAGAACTTTACTCACTACTAGCTGGGAGTTGATGTTGATGATGAGCCTCTTCACTTGCATCTCTTTGGCTAACCTTAGGCCAGCGAGGAGGGCCTTGTATTCTGCTGCATTATTAGTGGCTTTAAAATCGAATCATAGCACAAGTAAGCTTATGTCCCTCTGGACTAACTAAGATAACTCCTGCCCCCGACCCTGTCTCTCCTGATGATCTATCAACCGAAAGGCTCCAAGTTGGAGGTTCAGTAGATTCCATCTTTTCTTCCCTTTCTGGAACATGAGATAATTCTACCATGAAATCTGCTAAGGTCTGACCCTTGATGACTACCATTGGCTTAAAGATGATATCAAACTTACTAAGTTCTATAGCCCACTTAAGTAACCTCCTTGAAGTATCGGGCTTCTACAGCACTTGTTCGAGAGGGAAGTTCGTCAATATGTGTATACTATGAGCTTGGAAATATGGTCTCAACTATCTTGATGTTGTCACCAAACAAAGTGCTAGCTTCTCCATGTCTGGGTAACGAGTCTCTGTTGCCAAGTGATTTGCTGACGTAGTAAACATGAAGTTGGTGGTTTTTTTTCTCATATCAAAACCAAGCTGATAGCCTTTGAAGTCACTGCTAAGTACAACTGTAGCGGCTCATGATCCATAGGTTTGGAGATGGGGGCACCTGTCCCAAGTGCTTCTTCAGCCCTTGTAGGACTATATCTCACTCCTCTGTCCATTGAAATTTATTTCCTCCTTTGAGGATCTTAAAGAAGGGTAGGCATTTGTCCGTTGGCTTGGAGATGAAGCGGTTTAATGCTGCTACTCGTCCTATGAGGCTCTGCACCTCTTTAGGTTTATGAGGTAATCTCATTTCAATCAAATTTTTGACCTTTTCAGGGTTCACTTTGGGCCTCCAATGATTATTTCAATTTCCTTGATGGGTTTCTGGTTATTTTTTGTTGGGGTGCTTTGTCATTGCCTTTGACCTTCTCTAGGTTTTTCTGCATCATTATCCCTTCTCCTTGGGGGGTCATTTCTGTTGGGGCACCTTGACCCAACATTCCCAGGTTGTTAGGTTTGTCTGGGAGGAGTATCTCTTCTGAAGCGCCTCGTCTTCCTTGATTTGTGTTTCAAAAGTGTCTTGCGACATCCCAGCAGTTCTCTGTGCGATGGCCGTTGGATTGATGGTAGGTACAATAACTGGGCATTTGATCCATATTTCTAAGTTCAGTGCTTCGTCCCTACCTCTTGCCCTTTGTGGGTACCTCTGGTAAGGCGGGCACTGATGCATTTCAGCATTAGGGTTTACCTCCTCTACATCAAAGTGGGTATTGCATTAAGTGTCGTTGTAGCTGGTATTTGTCCATGATTAAGGGGTTCCTGGTGATCCATCAAATGGGAGGTAGGACCTCTTTCCCTTTGCATCTGAGGAGGGAGAAGTCCCTGGCTGGCCCTGTTCCTATGATCTCTCAATTCTTTATTGATGATTTCTCGCCTTATCATTTCTCATAGAGCATCATAGGTAGTAGGGTCCTTGTTCTGCACGTCTCTCCAGTAGAAAGAGTTCATGTCTAAACCTCCTCTTAAGGTAGTCAAAGCTTCCTTATCTGTGACTCGCACACAATAGGTTATTTCATTAGTGAAACGGGACAATAAACATTTCAGCTTCTCGCCTTGTTGTTTCTGCATATATTACAATCGTTGAATGGCCTTTTCGCTCTCTATGCTGGTAGCAAAGCATTTTAGGAACGTTTTTTGAGAACCGACCACTTCCAGATGCTGCCTTCTGGCAGCCTAGTATACCAGATTTCAGCACCTCCACTCAAGGTCAAGTGAAAGGCCCTGTACTTCATAGCTGGGGTAGCCCCCTTCAAATTCAAATGTGTCTTGAAGTTGTTGGTGTTTCCCAAGGGTCATCTCTCCCATCATACTTAGGAATTT
>CAIGRK010402275.1:0-10605 GCA_903798315.1 Fraxinus greggii | reverse complement strand
TGAAAAATTAAAATACTGCTTCAAAGGTATGGCACTTCAATCAACGAATAATCATGAAGAACTAGATGAGATGAGGAAAAACAGCAGGTCATCCGTCATCCCCTCAGGGGAGTGAGGGGCATGTGTAAATTCATTGAGCAAGACTTCCACTAGTTCTATGGAATAATACAGAAAACAAAATCATTCTGTAACTCTACGAGAAGATTTAGAAACAAAGGGATAATATTCAACACCTTTACATTGTCTCCTATTCGAGCATTCTTGTCAATTATTGCTCTCTTTATGTGAGTGCTCTTGCCAATACCAATTGGGATACCACCTTTTGCTGCAAGAAATGTCCTGTCGGCATCCGTCTGAAGAAAGAACGGAGAAGATGAAATGAAAGGTCATTATTCTCGTGAATTACAAAAGGAATTATGTAAAATGGCTAAAGCAGGCTAGTTTTATTATTAATCAGACCATGCAGAGTGCACAACTTCAAGTACAATTGGTCATCTTTAAACCAATGAAGTCTAGTTTTCAGAGAAAAGTGTTACCTCATAATAATCTGCACCCATCAGCAATGCGTCCTCTATGATTGCACCCTCTGATATGCAAGATCTAAGTCCAACCACAGAATGGTGGATTTTACAGTTCTGCACAGTGCACAAAGGGGATAGTAACACTTACTGCACCAATTATCGTCACAAACTTTATGCTTACTTTCACAACACGTAAGGTTAAACGATAAGACATAGGTAACTAGTTCATATCATGGATGATGGAGTAGATGTTCAATCATAGCATCTATTGAGAAGTCCGACATCAATTTATTAAGGCATCATATTGCATTTTGTTTCACTTTCTCATCATTCTGCTCAGGCAAATTCAATTAATTTAACTTTACAAAGCAAAACAACAATAAAAAATATATATATAGAAGCAGTCGGCCAATTTTTCTGCCGATTTTTCATGTAGTACATCGATTACAGGCTGTATGGCTGTTCACAACCATGATCACTTACCTTAATCACACAGCCCTCGCCAATGACGCTGTCTGTAACATCAGCATCCAGCATCTTGGAAGGAGGCAGATATCGAGGTTGGGTGTAAATTGGAGCTGATCGATCATAGAAGCTGCAGCAGATAATGGAAGTCATATTGTAATTTCATAAATAGAGAAAATGTGTTCTGAAACAATAAAAGGCAACTCAATACATTGAGAACAATAAGACTACCTAAAATCCGGGATAGGCTTTTTTGTGATCCCCAAATTGGCATTATAGAAAGCTTCGATTGTACCAATATCTTCCCAGTAGCCATCAAACAAGTATGCTTGCACCTATATTAGCGATGTAACAATTAGCTCTGGCACTAAAAGACCTCCGAAATAATACTTTCGTGGGAAGAGTTTTCCAATTATATATGACCAACCATAAGTATATGCTAAACAATTGAGAAAATGTATATCAATTTAACTAGGTATATAACAGTTGCTAAACCAGAAAGAAAAGAAACAGAGAATTTTGTGCAATTCATATGAACAAAAACAAGGATTAGTGGAAGAAATTTAGGATAAGGTACATGCCCTCAATCCAATGGACGTTGCTCCAGGAATAACTTCACTTCCAAAATCATTGGCACCAGGAAATTGATCTCTAAGAAGATTTATCATCACATCTTTACTGACAACATATATTCCCATGCTTGCAATGTAAGGCATCTCTTTCGCTCTCTCGTCATCAAGACCCAATATGGTAGTATCAACCTATACAAGGTACCGAAAGGACAAGAAAAATCACTTCCTGATCTCATCAAACAATGAAAGACTCACAATGTACTCAATACCACCTTCATAGCTTTTAATTGCTCTCCTTTTGGTTTCTCAGCAAATTCAATGATGCGACCTTCTTCATCTATTTTCATCAGACCAAACGCCGTTGCACGTTTTTCATCCATTGGCAGTGCAGCAACAGTAATATCAGCATCTGTTTCCCTGTGGGCTTGAATAAATCTCTCATAATCCATTCGATACAAATGATCTCCAGCAAGAATCAGGAACTCAAGCACATTGTGCTCTTCAAACAGCCATAGATATTGCCTTACAGCATCAGCTGTACCCTGAAAACAAATCCAATTGAATTTCAGTATGTTTGAGTCACCACAATTTTAAATTGTAATTAAAGATACTAAGAATCAAAGATGTCAAGAAGAGAATAACATCTTGGGAAAACAAATGCAGCTTAAGAGCTCACAGAAATAAGTTGTGATGCATGAGTGATCATCTGTATATGACGTACATCAAACTTTCTAATGAAAATTAAGGTAAAATACTATCGTGTGATTTATGGTACAGGTTTCATTGAGATAAGTACCTGGAACCAATTGGGATTCTCAGGACTTTGTTGAGCTGCAAGAACTTCAACAAAACCTTCATTCTTGTAACCACCCATGTTGCTTGCATATGCCCTTGAAAGGTGACGATTGAGGGATGCAGAATTGAATTGTGTAAGAACATATATCTTCGATATGTTACTGTTCAAGCAATTGCTGACAGGAATGTCAATCAGCCTATAATTTGCTCCAAGTGGAACAGCTGGCTTTGCCCTTTTCTTTGTAAGAGGATAAAGTCTGGTCCCAGCTCCTCCTCCGAGAATAACTCCCAAGACACTCTATGAATGACCACATATGTAACAAATAATGGTGTTACTTGATTGCAATGCTGAATGAAGTTAATCCAGAAAAGTAGAGAACCTATTTATTCCAAGGCCAGGGTGAAAAAAATAAAAAACTAATGTTACTTCAAATCATTGATGCACCACCTATACATAGAAACATAGGAATCGTTTTCAAAAAAGTTGATTATTAGGTAAATATCAATCACTTATTTGTCTGGATATTATTGAAGAACAAATTAATAATTTTGAAATCTAATCCTGCCTCTCTCTCCAATATTTCTATTAATTTCTACTCCAAGAAGATATCTGCATGTAGATAAATACGTCAATTTCTAGAATAGTCTACAAGCACATAATTCACTTTTAAATATGCATTGATGCAACTACAAGTAGAAAAATAACTCATCTCGGAAATGTTAATTATCATCTGAATATAAATTCCTTATTTGTCTTAATATTTTCTCGAAGAGAAAATTATCAATTTTGAACTCCAATCCATAAGTTTGTTGTTTTCTAGCATTCACTACAAACACATAATTCAGTTACAAGTACGAATCAGAAAGCAGACATTATCCTTTATGCTCACGGGAACATCTACTTTTTCTTTTATTACTTCTTAAGAGGCGTTGTCTGTAACATCACTTAGTAATAAAAAAAGCCTTTTTCTACAGGGAAACCTGATAGTACCTCACCGAAATGCAAAAGGATATTAGCCCGACTCACTTGGCTCAACCAAATAAAAAGTGAAAGTTGCAAAACACAAGTCCATTCAGCCACTTATTATAAACAAATAAACTAGAATCTACGGAAGTCTCCATTTATTTGGGCATATATACTGTCAATTTACACTTTATTCCTTTTTTAACCTGAAAGGATACTTTATCTAGAGGGAGCAAAATGTGGATCTGGTGCCACTCTTCGAAGTAACTTCGAATTGAAACAAAGATTTTACGACCTAAACAAAGCTGTTCTCTTCAGGTCCCCAAAACTCAAACATTGACTTCAATTGCAATTGCAGAAAAGGTTAAGCAAAATTAAGCACTTTCAAACACTAGTACCTATAAATGAACATAAGCTTAACACATAAATACATCTTTTTGAACACATATCAATAAACATTGTATGAACTGACAAAAGAAGAGGATGTGAATGTGATCAATTACTCGGCTAGCGTCTGGGTCGAGACAAGTCTGCGAATTTTGCGAGTCAGAAACCGCCTTTGGAGAGACGATCAGTGGACTCCGGTTGTCGAATTCAGTAACGGAACGACGCCGTTGTAGCTGTACTCCGGTTAATGACATCAGCTTCTCCCCAGCGACATTGGACGCCGCGAAAGACAGCCGCGTGAACGACTTTACATCCTCCACGTGTTTGAAACTAGTAGCAGCAGTAGAAGTAGAACTAGGAGAGAGCTTCACTACTCCAGTGGCTGCCATTGTTGATCAAAAATACTCTCTAGTTCTCTACACACACAGAGAGAGAGGGAGAGAGATCGATTTGGAACTAGAAAATACAGCTTATAAAAGTATTTATATAGTGAAGATATGTTTGGCAAGCCTTAAAAAGTTGCTCATAATTGAATTTACTTATAAGTAATCAGAATTGTAGCATTAGGACTCCAACTTTTAGTTCTTACAACAACTTTGCCTCGAACCTTGATAAAGGAGCAAGTTGGTCCTAATTTAACTTAAATAATTTATTGAAGAATGTGACCGTGCTGATTGTAAGCACTATATTACTTGTTTAAATTTCATTAGTCGATTAGTCAACTTTGACAATATTTATTCAAAATGCGAGGCATGTAAATCACAAGTGTGAGGGTAAATCGTAAATAGAATGCAGGTCGAATTCTGTCATGACATTCATCTTATGAATCTTTAGGATAAATCATCATATCTATCTCTAATAAAATCATTGATACTTCCAACCTATCGTCTAGTGTATTTGAGTGATATATGCATACATAGACATGTACGACGCTTTCGATCTTATATGTACGCATGGTATAGCTACTCACTCAAATCATGATATTTCAGAATGCTAATTACTCAAGTCATGACATCTCATATGTCAAGTGAGTCTGTCAGTCAACTCTATTACTCTTTAGAGTCCACTCCGTGAGCAAAATGTTGTGACTTAAGAGTTTCGAAATTTAAATTGTTGTGATTTAAGTAAACAGTTCTATTACTTGTTCACATAAGACTATCTGAATGAAGTTTTGGCCATCAATTGATCCATTGCCATTGGTAGTGGTTTGCATTAGTTGCCAAGTAAAACCAAATTAGCCCACATTTAGTTTTGATAAAAATCAGATTTTTATTATATCTTGATGAAAATGAATAAAATTTGTGATGGAAAGTTATCAATTCCATAAAATATGTGATTAAAATTAAATGTTTATTTAATTTAAAATTTTATCAACTTTTTTACTTAAACCAAAAATGACTAAATACTTTTCAAATTCTCAATTTATGATGAAATTAACCTGAATTAAAAACTCGTTCGAATAAATAGACTCTGAGATTTGATTTTGTATAAAAATCTGAGCCGTGCTATAGACAGAATGCACACAGCAGCGGGCGGAGTGGGGGATTTTGATAATATAATTAATTACATGCGGCATATTCTATACGAGTGGAATTCAAATTTCTGTATCAAATTTGTGAGTTTTTTCCTTGATCGCAGCATATTTGAAAAATTCTAGGTGTTTCTTTTTGGACGTTTGCTAGTGGACACGATTTTGTGGGCAGGAGGGATGATAAGGTCACAGAGGACACGTGAAGATATCTGTGAAGGTGTAATTCTAAACCGTTGGTTTTTTTATTTTAACTTTTCATGATTTGATTTGAATATTTATGGAAATTGCGGTGTGTTTGGTGACAAGACAAGAAAGGGAAAGGCCAACGTCAATGTCAATACATTAACAGATGAATGGCTATCAAGTTTCTCAAGTGACAAACATTTTTCTTTTTGGTCATCATTTAGTTAAAGCAGACTATTAATTTTAATCATACGTTCCTAATTACTATTCATACTGTCCAATGAAAGGAATCCCGATCTTTGCTTTCAATATTCCAAAGTTGAGTATCGAGCTTTCGTGTACCTAGAGATAGGGTTTGTTTGGTCTTAATTCACGCAATTAGCCACTTTCGTCGACTGTTTTGAATGATCAAACGAGGTTTCGAGAAAATATGTAAATTATTCACCCATTACTGAAATTCATTAGTGTTTTTCATAAATTTGTATGATGAAAAATAGGTTTAAAAAAATAGTGCATTGTCCCATCATCCCACGTGCTTGATTTAAATATTTGTCCTTATTAGTTATGTACCTATATTTTTTTAAAAAAAATTCTTAGTGTGCTAAATCTGTAAGTAAAAAGTGAAACATGAACTTATGTGATTGGTGAAAAGATTTGAGGTTAATATTTTAGGTTGACCTCAAAGTCGAGTCGATGTTATTGTCTACGAACCTATATTACTTATGCATAGTAAATTATTTGTACACTAAAAAACGCGGTAGAATGTTAGATAACTGACGGTTTTCCTTTTTTTCCACGGAAAAATGGAGCAACGATAATTTACAATTTTCCATTTTTCTACGGAAAAGTGAAAGATCAAGAGTTGAAACAATATTTACAAAAATTATAATATCAAGTAAATTGGTTGATTCTTGCATTATGAAGATAGTTTGCAATTTTTTGTTGCATCCGAACCGAACACATTGCCATCTTTAGATTTTTAACACATAAGGAGATTGTAATAAAATGTTTCAAAATCTTACTATTAACAATTTTTTATCAACATTATAAGCTTAATTTATATTAGTAAATGGTAAAAATCGGTTTTCAAGTACTAAATCAATAATAATAATAATAATAATAATAATAATAATAATATTGTGAATTTTGAGTATTAGATTTTATCACATATTTTACAACTTATGAGTTCTCATAGCATATTTTTTTAAGTGAAAACAAAAACTCAAACTTTAATATTAATATTAAATTTAAATCTTTCTTAGGTATTTAGAATTTTATTTATTTATTTATAAGCTATTCAGAATATTTGTTTATTTACGTGTATACACATTTTATAATTTAAATCGTTTATAAAATTGTCCCAAACACGCTTAACCACTGACATAGGAACACCATTCTCTCTAGTCACACGTCAGTTTTAGATGAAAAAAGAGCAGCTTAATTACAAGTTCAACTGACTTATAAGCTAAGCCAAACATGCTTTTATCACTAATATAATATGATGAAGTGTTTGTTTGGTAAAGATTATAAGTCAATTAAAATTGAAAATATAGCCGTTATTAGGTCCTCTCGTCTAACAAAAGTCAACAATAACGGCTAGTTTTTCAATTTTAATCCGATTTTAATCTCTACTGAACACGTTCTAAGAAAGAGACATAACGGTCAAATTTAAATGAACAATGTCTATTAATTTTCCTCTGTTTCTGTAGTCCCATCTTTTATCAAGATCATAAAAAACAGAGGAAAAAAAATGACTATTGGAAAAGGAAGACAAAACACTGTAATATGTAACAAGTTCACATCATTGAGCGTGGTAATTTCTATATATTTTTTACCACAATTGGACTTCTTACATAGTGTTTACCATCAGACCATGTCAACTGGCCAAAGTCATAGTCCAAAGCTGCATTGGATTGCCTGGCCTTGAGAGTCAGTTTGAATGTTTTCTCTTCACCAATTTCATTGAACTTCAAAGTACCCGGCTTGATACGAACCGATATTCCGGCTGGGCTGCGAACACTGGCTTTATAAGTACCTGGCGAACCAACATTCTTAACTGTTCGGGACACAGTTGTCGAGCCCTTGAGGTTCGGGACTGTGATCGAGGGGTAGTTTAAGTTGATGAGACTAATGGGCTTGGAACATGTAAATGGTTTATCTGAGACCAACTTGATTTGAGTTTGATTATAGCCGAGGGAGCATAGAAAGTTCAAGTAATCATTAACTCCTAAATCGTAAACCAACCCGGGATCCATCGCTCGGTTTGGTTGTACATGTCCTCCTCCATAACAAAATGGTGTAGCTTTTGAATGAGACGCGTTTGTCAATGGCTCTAAAGCATTATCACGCGTACTTGCTGCAATATAAGATGAATATAAGAATACAAAGTTGGTGAGAAATGGAAATCCGGGGGAATAACTGACTGATTTGTGACTGCTACGAAATTCTCACCTGTGGTCATGATAGCGGATTTAATAGCTGACGGGCTCCAAGTTGGATGAAGGGTTTTCAAAAGGCCGACAACACCAGAAATATGAGGACATGACATTGAAGTTCCTGATACTGAATTGAATAGGACACGACGTGAATCAAAATCTTGATTTGTAGGTCCTTGGGCCTCTGTATAGGCTGCTATGACACTCACTCCTGGTGCAGTGATATCAGGCTGAACAGAAGATACAATTGATTATCAGTCTTCTGACAAGAAAAGAAACAGCAGAAATGACTGAGTCGACATGAAAACCTTGAGAATCTCTGGGGTAATGGTGTTTGGCCCCTTGGATGAAAATGCTGCCATGAACGGAGCTGGTTTCGTGCCTAATTGTGTTGTTGCAGGAGTGATATAAGCCATTGGAGACCTGATTCCAAATCCACACATTTCAATTGGTCTTGCAAATTTTCATTAGCACAATAAGAAGATGCTATATAATTGTCATGTTTTCTAACCTCGTTGAATTGATATACGAGAAAAGAGCAAGTCCATCCGTGTAATTGATATGTGAAGCCGGCAGTACATGAGGATCAGCAAGAATTTCATTCCCGGATAGATCATTGTTGGCTAGAACCATTCCGACCGCTCCAGCTAAAGCAGCTTGTCGGCCCTTGTCAACTCGTGCATTATCTCCTCGTAAACAAACTAAAATTTTCCCCTTCGCCTTCTTGGGGTCCAGTGTTCCAGCTTTACAGAGAATACTGCATGAATATGCACAATGACTTACTATCAATATATAATAAACACGGAATCAACTCTTTTTATGAAGTTAAAGAACGTTGAATGAGATGTTCAAATTTTAATCCTTACGCTTCATCAACTGATGCATTGGCAGCTTTAGCATATTGAGCAGAAACAATTGGAAATGACTTCTTATTTGGTAATGCTTTGTTAGAAAGGCTTTCCCCCTGTAGAGCATCAATAGTTAGCTGTTAATTTCTCTACATTAAGAAAACCAATGCCTCTAACAAGACCAAAATTAAAGAAGTATAGGATGCTGAATACTTTTAAGGCATCTGCATCGTATTTCAAATGTTCGAATATCTTGGGGGGACAAAAAAAAAATAGAAAAAATTTCTATGGAAATTTATTTTAACTTTAAAAATAGATGGGCTTGGGGGCAGGCATGGTCTAAATTAAAGCCCAGGCCTGTCCCCCTCCCTTCGCCCTTGCTAATAATAATTTTCGACTGAAATTAAAGCCTTGATTCAAAAGACATGATGGAAAAGGGAGTCAAGAAGAAGAAAGACTTAATTGGAAGCTCATTTGGTTCCCCAGGATGACGTAACTAGGAAACTGGCGGTCCATGGTGCTTGCTCCAACCGTAATCTGCCAAGGTGCAATATTAGAAACGGTACCAGCACCTGGTCCAGAATTACCAGCCGAGCAAACCACAACAATGCCATGCATAACAGCATGAAAGGATCCAATGGCAACACTGTCATTATAAAACGGGACAGGATCTCCACCAAGCGATACAGATAACACGTCAACTCCATCGTGAATGGCAATATCAAAGGCAGCCAAAATATCAGCATCAAAGCACTCGTTGCCTCCCACTGGAGGCCAGCAAACCTTGTAAGCAGCCACCCGAGCTTTGGGTGATCCGCCTTTTGCTGTTCCATTTCCAAATCCAAAAATGTTAGCTCCAGCAACGAAATTGCCACCTGCTGTTGATAAGGTATGTGATCCATGACCTTCATTGTCTCGTGGTGATTTGAAGGTGGAATTGAGAGGTCCCACAGTTGCAATGTATCCTTTATTGAAGTATCTTGCTCCAATGAGCTTCCTTTAACATAAATATGCGCAAAAGGATGATCAAACAACACTGTCAGGAGTTTATTTTTATTTGCAATCAATCTGATGACAATATTAAAGAGTTCTTTGAGAATTTAAAGCAGATGGCATATTCTAGAATATATGAAGTGTGCTCACAAATCTCATTTACATTATACTCTTTTTGAAATTTGACGTGTAGTCATGCAAAGATGTTGGCTGGTGTTTTGACAAGAAAATCAACCGAATGAAAAAACACAAAGCAGAGAGAAGTCTTATCTTTCAAATCTTTAGATAGAAATGTAAAAAAGCATATAGAAAATGTTTATGCCTTCAAATTTAGCTGCAATCCTAATACTATAAGAAATTTCATATATCCTTGCATTATAGTTCTTGCTCACACTACATCAACTCGTGATGTGGGAACACGAAGTACTAAAGAGTTCTCAATCACATGGAATCACTTATTATTTNTTGACAAGAAAATCAACCGAATGAAAAAACACAAAGCAGAGAGAAGTCTTATCTTTCAAATCTTTAGATAGAAATGTAAAAAAGCATATAGAAAATGTTTATGCCTTCAAATTTAGCTGCAATCCTAATACTATAAGAAATTTCATATATCCTTGCATTATAGTTCTTGCTCACACTACATCAACTCGTGATGTGGGAACACGAAGTACTAAAGAGTTCTCAATCACATGGAATCACTTATTATTTTCCATGCTGAGTCTTCAAGATATGAGTGATTCAAAAACATCCTATCCAGATTAAATTCGACTAATTGGTTCCTATTACACAATGTCCTAGATAATATTGTGTCAGTTTAACGCTATCCCAACACTTCATCCTGTCTATACACGCCCTTGCTGCCAGAATAATATGTTTTAAGGTAATCTTATTCACACCACTCCTTTACT
>CAIGRK010402246.1:0-11503 GCA_903798315.1 Fraxinus greggii | reverse complement strand
GGAAATTCATCCACTCCAATTGCCCAGGTATCATCCATCAAATTCTCTCCTCTCGTCTCCTTTTATATGTTCGAGAATAAAGAAAAGTAAATAAGATTTTAGTAGAGAAAGTCTATTCTCCTCCAATCTTATAAGAGATATGTAGAAGAAGATATTTATAGTCAACAAAGATGGCTATGTACTGTAGTAAAACTGGATTGAAAACAGGCAAGTGTGAAAACTCGTGTGACAAAAATGAACAGTGAATCTCACATTCTCTCTTTTAAGAGAAGAGGGAATTAAAATCAATATTTTAATCTAAATCAAATTTAACTATTAATTTTAACAATATATTTCATAGGACCACAACTTTTCAACCATGTATTTCATCAATTTTAATCAAAATTTACTAAAAATCTAATTTTTAATCTCCACCAAATAGGGGGTTTTAATATGTTTTAATAATTTTATAAAAGTGTTTTGTCAACTATAAGAATTTTCAGAAAAAAACCAATATAATGTAGGTTTTTCAGAAAAAAATTTTAGAAAAAATAAAAGTAAAAGTAGGAGTCGTACCATATGAGCCTTTAGCCTCCATTTTGGGAATAATTTATAAATTAATAGAAATGAGTTATGGATATACTTGTAAATTTATTAGAATAGTTGAAGATAAAATTTGATCATTTATAAATTATTTGTAATTTTATTTATTTATTTATTTCTTTTTGGCAAAAAGAATGCTAAAATTGTAAGGAATGTTTTTTACTAAACCCTAGTTTAAGCAACCTTTTTCAATAATGTATTTTTTTTTTTTCAAAATTCATTTTTCAACCATATATTCTTACATAAAATAATTATATACGTATCTCAAAAGAATCATTACTATTTAGTGACACATTTTTCAAAAAATCACTATTTCATAAGTTTTACCCCAAAAAGGGGAATCAAAACAGGGGCTAATTTCGTTCTTGAAATGGTGTTCGCCTACTATCAATCGAGTGCTTCTGACTTCTTCACTTAACAAATATTTGATTTAATATCTTGTTCAAAACCCAATGGAATGATTCGAAAAGCTATTTCTCATCTTTTTGCCATATTTTTTTTTCTTTCCATTTTTGCATTCAATAAATTTCATTAGCTGTCCTTTATTTTTCTTTCATCATACGTATAAGATTCGTTACCTCTAAAAAATACTTATAATTATGTAGTCGAATTGAGTAACTTTTCTTCGTTTTTTATGCAAATTTTATCAATTATTTTCAAAATAGTAATATATAACTTTTAGTAGTTTATAATTTAACAGAAGCAAATATTCATATTTTTATATGGAGCATGCTTAAGAACTATTTTTTTTTTTTGTATAAAGTGCATTTTAGAATAATAGATTGATGGAGAGTTTGTGGTTAAAAAATAAAAAAAATTTAAATTTACGTGTAATATTATTATATTAAAGAATGTTGGAAAGAAATAGAGAAATGTATTTTTTTTTGTAAAAATAGTTCAAACAAGGGCATAATTGTAATAAATGATGACACACGACTTTAGTTTGAAATGAATGGTGAAATAGCAACTTCGCGAGTACAAGAAAAGAGGAAAAAGAACAATAAGAATAAGGAGAGCGGTATTGCTTTCTTCCTCACAAAGTTGTCATTTTCTGCCACCACGAGGAAAGCCCCCCTCTTCGCTCTTATTCCCAGTTTTCTCGCACTAATCTAATTTCACTCCACCAATGAATTTCTCCAATTAGCCTTTTTGACACCATAATTCTTGTTCCTTTTCACTTTTGTTCTCCGCCACACTACCCCGATCACACGCACACGACACCTTATACTTTTCCATGTAAGAACCGATAACTTGTAAGAAGAAAAAGTCTGATTAAATCCAAATTGAATTTGTTCATTTACAAGTGCGATTTATCAAACGCCTGTGGAGCATTTCCCAGTTTAGCGATGGCCAATTAAAGGTCGATACAGGTGCAACCGTACAAGCCTTTCTTTTTGTTAACCTTTTAAAGAATTGGATTCTTGTACAGGGTTTTGTCTTAACCTTAATTTGTACGAGGGTGTTTTTCCTGTACGCTACTTCATTTTCGGGGAAATGATTGGTTTTAAATCGTGGGATTGTTTTGATTGTTTAAATGTCCTTTTCTGAAGGTGAAGATTTCTTCGCATTTTTTGGCTTACATTTTGAGAACATATCTGACTAAAGCTATTATTTTTTCTTTGCATATCTGGAATTTTTGTCATTCGTTTCTCATTGCTTCTTTGGGTTTGCATTTGTTTTATGATTGGAAAGTAAACATGCAACTTATTGAAGTGTAGAACAAGGAAAATTAAGTGGAAATTTTGGCTGAATTATTTTATCAGAGATTACTGTTGCTGAACTTTGAAATATTGCTCGTACCTTTTTTTATTTCTTCTTATTTGTGTGGAAGTCTTCTTTTTTGAGTGGCTGCTTCTAAGAGATTCACGTGCCTTCTTAGGTGTCACTTCTTGGGCGCTTAAAAAAGTTTTGCCGGAACAATGCTTTGCATGAGCCATGATAGCTCAATGGTTACACATGTTGATGTAGTTATTCAAAGAGCTAAAAGGTTATGAGCTTAGCTCATGTCATTGTATATCGAAGTAGTTGCACATGTTGATGTTGTAAATCGAGAACATCTCTTGTTAGTTATGGCCATTATCAGAAAGGAAGTAAGGTTCTATGTTTTTAATTAGGAAATATTACAATAGGTTTTTGATGCATCCCTTGTGTTAATGTCTTCCAAATTTTTGGATTGACGTATAATGGCCTATCAAGCAATGTTGTCAATATGGATGGAAAACGTTAAAGGGATACGAGGTCAACTCACCAGGTTAACTTTCCCTTTTTGAAGGCTCTACCCATTTGACCTTTCAAAACTAATTCCAATGCTCAGGGATCAAATTGACAAATTGAAATTCAAGGATTAAAAGTGGCATTTTCAGGGACTATTGGTGTATTAAACACTAATTAGATGGTAGTGTGTTCATCCTTGTGGCCTTTAGTAACTCTAGAATTTTTCAGGTGACATCTATTAACATTTACTCCCATGTCAGACTAAAGAAGAACAATGGATAAAATATAACAATAGATGCATTGTTGTGCTTGTGTCTGTGTGGGAGAGTGTATTTTGTTGTTTGATTCCCATGCTTGTATGAATGATTGTGCCAGATAACTCCAAATAGTTGGAGGATGAAATGTAGGATATGACTGTCCTTTTGTCTGTGGTTCAAAGTTATGATGTTTTACAGCGTTCCTTTGCAATTGAATGCCTAGGTTTGAATGGGAACGAGGAGTCTGTTATACATGTAAAGGCATTTCTCTGAACAGAAAAATATTAGTCCTGGACAAAATTCATTATTTGTGGACATCTGAAAAAGGAAACAAGGCCATTTCCACCATGGACCCAACACTCAATGGAGGGAGTAATTTTTCAGCTGGTGCTGTTTTACCCAATTAAGTCTTCGCGTGTGTTTGTTCAACAGAAAGTGAATATCTTAAGCTGCGGGCTGTATTGAAATGCTGAATGTTGCTTCCATCTGGTGGGCTTGGGATGACTTCTACAATGGATGATATGAACTTAATCCAGCAGGCTCAGAGGCATCACATTGTGGTCAGGGAGCTAGAAGAAATTGACCTGGAAATAGGGACTGGTGATGAAGATCCCACTTTTGCCCACGATCCTCTACTTCGCATTCAGCCCCAGGAGTCCTCCACTGAAGAGCTTAGTGAAAACAAGCAGGTGATGGATTCTCAACTTCCGAATGAGGAGCAGAATTTGTCGAGGACACAACCAGTTAAAAGGAAAAAGAAAGTTGTTAAAAGATGGAGAGAGGAGTGGGCTGATACGTATAAGTGGGCTTATGTTGATGTGAAGGATGGAACAGCAAGGATATTCTGCTCTGTTTGCAGGGAGTACGGCAGAAAGCATAGGCGGAATCCTTATGGAAATGAAGGCAGTAGGAATATGCAGATGAGTGCATTGGAGGAGCACAACAATAGCTTGCTTCACAAAGAAGCTCTCCGACTACAACAAGCCTCTAAAGAGAAGATAATTGTCGATAAACCAATATATGTGAAAGGTTAGTTCCTATTTGTTTTACGCTATATTTCTTTTAAAGGTTTTCCTTTATTTGGGTTGAGAAAAGTTATTTGACACTAGCTACCTCCCTCCCTCTCTCTCTGATGATTGCTAAATGATCTTTGTATTTCTGTTTCCTGGATATGATTTATCTTGGTAATAAAATTATGAAGCTGCAAAGGAGATAATTGCACTTGTGTCTTCTCCACTTTTCGTTCTTTGTGAAGATATGTAAAACTTTGTCATTTTGTGGACTATAGAACTCTTCTTTTTGTTTCTTCATTATTTTGATATCAAAATGTGTTGGCAAATATGATTAGTCATGATAGGATAGAACTCTTCTTTTTGTTTCTTCATTATTTTGATATCAAAATGTGTTGGCAAATATGATTAGTCATGATAGGAGAGCCTGAAGTTTGAAACTACATTTAGCTTGGTTTTTATTTTCTTCCTTATTCTATATTTTAAATTGTTATTGCAAAATTTATATACCATTCTATGCAATCCATTTGGCTGGGGTTGAACGTAGATGATCTGATAACAATTTTTCTTCCAATTTGATGAAAATCAAGCTTCTTAAGCTTGTTGACAAATCTTGTAGTATAAAGGAAACAAGGGGAATTGATGGTTACATTTGTTTCCTATATAACTAGGAGTTTCATCTTCATGTATATTATGAATTTTGTTTAGTTGAACATCCATTAGTTCTCTATAAATAGGATGTCTTTTCTAGACTCAACCGATTTAAGTTGCAAGTTTCAACTATATTTGCCACGATCTACAATTTTCTTTTTTTTTTTTTGCTAACCACTTATTTTTCTGGCTTTTGTACAATGGAATGGATGAACCCTCATTAAAGCACTTATGTCAAAAACGGCTGGATCAATTGTTGAAGCTGCATTGAAAAGAGATCCTCATGAAACTGAGTTCATACAATGTGTTCAAGAAGTGGTTCATGCTCTAGAAAGAGTAATTTCAAAAAATTCCAAGTAATTTACTTCAAGAATGACCCATTTGAAGAAACTTTTCATTATCTAATAATTTTACAAAGTAGCTTTACTATACTGCAGCTATGTAAATACAATGGAGCGGTTGTTAGAACCTGAGCGTATGATTATCTTTCGAGTTCCATGGATGGACGATAGGGGTGAGACACATATCAACCGTGGATATCGGGTTCACTTTAATCAGACGTTGGGTCCTTGCAGGGGTGGTCTTCGTTTTCATCCAGTGATGAACTTGAGTATTGCCAAATTTCTTAGTTTTGAACAGGTTTTTAATATCGCAATATTGTCTATCCAAATATCCTTTGTAACTTCTCTAGAATCTCTGTACAAACAAACTGGTTACTAGAAAATTTGGGAAATTTGTGATGTTTTATATCTGGGACGTTGGTTTATAATATTATGTTCTTTCCTTCTATGCAGACTTTGAAAAATGCCTTATCTCCATACAGACTAGGAGGCTCCTCAGGTGGAAGTGATTTTGATCCGAAAGGCAGAAGCGATAATGAGGTGTTGTGTTTATGGTATAATAAAATAGTTTCTGAAGATGAAACTCTTTGCAACTACTGACTTTTTCCTTTCGATTCGTGAATCCTCTTGCGTAGATCATGAGGTTTTGTCAGAGTTTCATGAATGAGCTCTATCGTTATTTGGGTCCTGACAAGGTATTGAAGGAAGGTTTCCATTCTGACATTTGTTTTAAGTCTTTCAGACTCCTAAGATATGATCTGACCTCTGTCTTTGTTTTAGGACCTTCCTTCAGAAGAGATGGGCGTTGGTACTCGTGAAATGGGTTATTTGTATGGACAATATCGACGTCTGGCTGGTCACTCTCAGGTTTAGACTCTGCATTTTTTTAATATTTATCCAATGTTGATGAACTTCTCTTTTTACTTACATCATCCATTCAAATTTCAATGAACTGTCTCAGATAGTTGAATTGTCTTACCAAGCAATGTGGTTGTGTGACCATTTTAGATATTTGTGGATTAATTTAAACCGTACATGTCATTTGGGATGAAATGATTGACCTTTTGAAGACTTGGCTTTTGCCCTTCGTTCTGCAATGAACCAGGCCATGATGGCAGTCTATCACAACTAATACTGATTAATTTGTTTATGGTACAAGAGTAATAAACTTGATTTATTAATCTGAAGTTCTAGTAAAAGTTATTTATGCTCTTATGTTGATGTAGAATGTTGATGCTGGTGGTTTGCATTTTAAACATAGCGTGTGCACATATTTTGGATAGGATTATACATATTCTTTAAGTTTCATAACGTACAATTTTTGGTATACTCAAACATTAGTAGTGTTTTTGTGATATTTAATTTATGAATGTTCCATGCGGTCCTCTCTGTATACTATGACAATGATAAATCCTAGTTTTCATTTTAGTAGAATCATAATCACGCCTTACTTATGCAGGGAAGTTTTACAGGGCCGAGAGTGAACTGGTCCGGCTCCAGCCTTCGGACAGAGGCTACTGGCTATGGATTGGTGACTTACTTTCTTTCTATAACTACCTTTCCTCTTTATATGTGTTCCTGTAACAATTTATCTCTTTTTTTTGTATATCTGTTTGTGTATCATATAGTGGTAACTGTCTTTCTTGTGGCCCCTTATGGTTCATGCCAACTGATTCCTCTTGCTCTTTGCAGGTTTTCTTTGCACAACTGATACTTGCAGACATGAATAAAGAATTGAAAGGACTAAGGTTTGACACTTTACCTTTTTAATATCAAATCAATGAGAACTTAGTCTATATCATTAACAGAATTTCCCTTTTGGTGGTTACCGTCCTTCTGTCTTTATCACTATTTTTAATTGTTTAAAGCAGCAAAAAAATGTAAACAATTTCCTTCTGGGAATAGAGGAGAGATTGGTTTCAGTTAAGGTTAAATTCATTGGAGGTAAGCTATGTGTATTAATAGAATGTAATGGAGAAAGGCACAACAGTGTTCGACCTCACAATTAAAAGTTTCTTTTATTTTTCTTTCAAGAACTATTTTATGGATGTTTTATATTTGATTAGAGGAATGAACTTTGAGTAAGACACAATTATATTTTCTTAATCCAGATGTATAGTTAGTGGTTCTGGAAAGATAGCGATGCATGTCCTCGAGAAGCTTATTGCTTATGGTGCTCTTCCCATCACTGTTTCAGGTGAATAAGTATTTCTCATAGAATAATGCTATTTATCATTATAATGATGTAACATCGGTGATGTGGCAGTCTATGTGGAATAGTAGGATTAGACGGTTCAATTTTTATTAGAGATAGGAGAGTGAGAGAAATGTGAGGGATAATTGATTGACACATCAACGATGTTTCATCATCATGATGATAAATAGCATTACTCTTTATCATAACATATTTTCTCTTGAAATAAACTCAAGCAAACTACCGAAGTATGATGGAACTAGAATCATGATGATAAATAGCATTACTCTTTCTCATAACATATTTTCTCTTGAAATAAACTCAAGCAAACTACTGAAGTATGATGGAACTAGAAATATGTGGATGGTTAGATTGTAAAGTCAACTTGCATTTGTATGCCTGAACGATGGATTTTAAAGTCATAACCTGCAATTTTGTGTATGAATTGTTATCTTTGCTATTGTTGCTTTTATACGACTGATATGAGATCGCAGAGAATTCTAGTATTTTGCTCTCGATTTCATTTGATTTTCTAAGTATTCGTATGTTTCTTGCAGATTCAAAGGGTTATTTGGTGGATGAGGATGGATTTGATTTTATGAAAATATCATTTTTGAGAGACATTAAAACTCAGCATAGAAGTCTGAGGTTTGTATTCTTCCTGTGAGATTTCATACCTCAGCCTTTGGTTGTCAGCTTATAAGTAACATTTACAGAGACTACTCAAAAACTTATGCTCGCTCGAAGTACTATGATGATGCAAAGCCTTGGAGTGAAAGGTGTGATGTCGCATTTCCTTGTGCCTCCCAAAATGAAATTGACCAATCCGATGCCATCAATTTGGTAAACTCAGGTTGTCGTATACTTGTAGAAGGTAATGTCCAGGACTATGTATGTTTTGTTATATTTTTATTTTTATTCTTATATATCACCTTCCTTGTTAGAAGCACGTGTTATTTTCTTAGTACTGCAACTAACAGCAGTTATATTTCTTTCAGGATCAAATATGCCCTGTACCCCTGAAGCAGTTGATGTTCTGAGGAGGGCAAATGTTCTTGTTGCTCCCTCTATGGCTGCTGGTGTGGGAGGGGTATGATTTATTTTTTACTTTCTTTCACAAAAGCAAGATGCTTGATAAGGAAATACTATCATAGGATATGTTGATACTAACATTGACATTCAATTTTCTTTGACCTTTTTCTTTGGGTATTTCTTAAATTCTTCAAGGATGGTGGAGTTTTGATATTAGACGAGGATATAGAAACCATTTTCCTTTCCTTGATTTATGTTCATTCAGAAATGTGATGTTGAAATTTTGGCTTGCAATTTATAGTTAACCTCTTGGTACTTGTTTATGCTATAATGGAAATTATCATTTCTTATTTCTTTTTCTTTTTCTCTATTGCATTTTTCCTGAGGATATATTCCGTGTGAATCAACTAGGACCAACTTGCAAGGCTAAATACTCCTTGGGTGACCGATATGTATTCTGAGATTTTTACCCTCTTGCTTGGATTGTTTCAACAAAGAGGCTTCTCTTCCCAAATGATATTTTTTGCCTATTGATATTGTGCAAAATTTTAACCTAGCAAAAATGATAACATCCCAATAACTGCAGAGGTTTCTGTTTCTGTTATTCCCAAAATATTACGGCCACAAGATTCCCTTATACCCTTCAATAAATACAATATATTCCATGTGAACCAGATTAAATTTCTCATTTGACTGTCAAGGGTTGCAAATTTAGGTCAATGATTAAAAATGGGCGCAGATGGTATTTATTGTGCCTCTTCGACCAGATAGCTTCTTTGTGATAGAGGGGGCATGGAACTGTCTCTACTTTCTTAAAAATTTTGTATCAGAAAATTAATAAAGTTAATATGGAACATTGATTTGTGTCAAGGAATTGAGTTTGAATGAATGTTGTCTGATCTTTTTAGGCATTGATATTATACCATTCATGGGTTGATTCAAGAATATGATATACGTATAAGATTGAAGGGCATGCTAAATGAAAGATAAACATATTGTCGAGCAATCTACAGGCTAAAGCTTTTTATTCAGTTTCCTTCTTCAAAAATCCAATGTACTCGTGGCTTCTTTTTCCACCATATTTCTTTGAAAACAATGTGCATAAATATTTTTAGTCATTTGTTACAGGTTGTAGCTGGTGAACTTGAATTAAAAGAGTGTAATTTGAACTGGTCTCCTGAAGATTTTGAATCTAAACTACAGGTGAGAGGGCCTTTCTCTAATGCTCATATTTATTTTTAGATTTTCCATCTGTTTCAGTCATCAGCAAATGCAAGTGATGCGGGCTGCAATTAAAAGTGATTTTCAATTAAAAGTAGCAATAAGCTATTGTAAAAGTCCTATTGGTTGTGTTCTACTCCAAATCGAATTGGTAACTTACATTTACTTCTTGTTCCCAAACCTGTTTGTGTAGGTCAGTTATCTTATAGAAAAAGTTACCTTTTATGTCAAGAAGGCTGGATTTAATTTCAAACTAACTTTGACAAACAAAATGAATAATTTACTTGCTTGTAAGTAAATCTTTAATCTTAGCCAAACATTTAGTTAATTGTCATATTCCATTTTATTTGTAATGGCAGGAAGCAATGAAGCAAACCTATCAAAAAGCACTTAAAGCTGCAACAGATTTTGGCTATCAGAAAGAGAGTTCTGAGTAAGTCTAAACCCTATACAATACGATTTTGTTGATGGGAATTTGTAATTGTATGAATAAGCAGATTTCTTGCATCTTGTTACCTGAGAAGGTTTTGCAAATATTAGCTTTGTTCATTATGCTGGTACTCATTTGGATGATCTACTAATACTATTGTCTCCCGTATTACAAAAAATAACAATAGAAGAAATGTAAACAAAATCGAAATGAAGAAAACAGGGAGATAAATATGTGTTTACTCATGTAATTAAGAAACGGATGTAGAATAGCTTATTACATAGTTTGGTCATTGCACGAAGCAAAGCTGATGTACTGGTGAATATTATAGATACATCACTATCTCCATTCTATCGTAGGAATATAAAAAAGCCTTCTAAAGGAAAAATAGAAAGGAATGAAAGAAATAAAAGAAAGGTGGAAAGACGAGACGCATTTATCCTTTTGGCCTTTTTAAGTACCCGAGCACATTTTTGGTCATAGAGAAAATATCACAGTCAAATGGGTAAAAGAAAACTTAGATTCCATGCCTTTCCCCCATTTTCAACCGGCGTTAAAAGCAATGGAGAAGAAATACTTCTGCAATAGTTTTTGAATATTTGTGAAAAGATGCTAGAGTTCTCCTGTGACAGTGATGGGGGTTTAGGGCTTCTGAAAGACTGGAGTGAAGGGAATATGTCAATGGCTGATGAAGGAAGAACATCAAATATACTCAAAAGCTGGCCTGAGTTTTATTTTAAGGACAACTTGTAATGTGGTTGAAGATTTTCGAGGTGTATCTCCAATAAGTGCTCTAGAGCAAAACTCGCGTAGACGACTGAAATAAGTGTAAATAAAATGAAGATAATGCCAGAAATTAAAAGATTTTACTTTCATTACTATCAGTTGGAAATTGCTGTATAGACATCGTTTCCCTTTGTAAAGATCTCAGTGCTCTAATTTTCTTCCATTATCTGGTTTTCAGGGCTTTGGTACATGGGGCAGTCATTTCTTCGTTTATGACAATTGCCAGCAGTATGACAGACCAAGGTTGTGTATGAGCTATTTATCAAAAATGCATGTATGCACGCACACCAGAAGCTACTCGTTTCACAGTTGCGCCTTATAACAACTGAGATATTCATTCGTCGATCTGGGGCTGATCTACGAGCAGAATTCTTCTGTCGTCCAAGATTCTATATAGCATATGATTCTCTGTACACGGGGGAGTTGTTGTATGTAACTTTGAAGGTTAGGTTAGGTTAGATTGGTTTCAGCTTCTTGATGCTTGTATTTGCTTCTTTTTGTACGTAAGATATATGGAAGTCGATAATTGTTTGAACATTTATTGTTTATGGTATTGTGAAATAACTTGGAAGCATAAATTGTAAGTAATAAAAGATTTTTTTGTCGCAAGCAATGGATTTTATTTGCTTTTTCATTTATGGCCTCTTTGATAGGCATTATTTTCCTTGAAAGTTGGAAAGTTGGAAAAGGAATTCCACTTTCTTGGTTTTGGTTTGTTTGATTGCACTAATTTTTTAGGCAAAATTTTTACCCCTCCACCCCACGCACCCATTTTCTTGGAATTC
>CAIGRK010402244.1:6344-22227 GCA_903798315.1 Fraxinus greggii | reverse complement strand
TGTTCTTGATGAATATAATATGCACATTATCGGTGTAATATCTCCAACAAAATCGAGCATAACCTTAAGATAATTTTTACACTATGTTTGATCTCCATTATTTCAAAACTTATTTTTTTCCAAACTTATTTTCAAACATATATTCTCCCAATAAAATAATTTTATACATCATCTGTTCCTAATTTTTAACCACAAATTCTTCAAAAAAAAATCGTTATTACAAAATCTATTTTTCAACAAAATGGAGCTCAAAAAAATGCTTAATTCTAATTTTAGTAGTACGATTTTGTGTGAATTATTATGTCACTATTACTTCAACGTCGTAATTTCAAAGTTTATAACTGTTTTATTCGTCAACTTTATGTATTTCATCTTTCCATCAAGTTTCAGATATCTTCAACATAACACATCCTCAGGAATTTAGTAGTTTCCCACGCAAAAACCTTTGGCTTGGCAACAGTAACCATTCTCAACCGAATTTTTATATAACATCCCAATATCTTTTGAATCACCTGATAAATTTTGAAATGACAAGGACTTACTTGAAAGAAAGGAATGGAGGCAAAAATAAAGTGAAATATAATCGATAATATCAATTGCACAGTATGAATAATGTAGATAGCAGTAGCCTCGTATAATCACTTGGAGGAAGCTGACGTCAGGTAGCGTCAAGCTTAATGTAGATGGCATTAGCCTCGGGAACCCTGGTCCATCTGGTTGTGGGGTTGTAATTAGAGATGAGGCTGGGAAATTTATGGCTGGTTTTACAACTAAGTTAGGAGAAGGAACTAATACAGAAGCAGATTTGAAGGCTATTATTGAAGGGTTAAAGGTATGTCAACTGCTTGGGGTTCGTGCTGTTGAAATTGAATGTGATTCTCAGATTATAGTAAATTGGCTTGTGCGTCGTAAGTGCACAGTGCGGTATTTGTGGGATTTTTGGGAAGAGCTTTTGGTGTTGCTTCTCCTTTTGAGGTTCATGTAATCCACCATTACACGAAAGGTAATCAAGTTGCAGATATATTGGTGTTAGAATTTGGGTGTGATCCAAATTATTTGTTGAGATAATTGGAAGTTCTAATTAAAGTGCACATTAATTAGAGTCCCATTTTGAATGTAATTTTGAAATTCTATTCAAGTTTACTTGGTAAATTCTAATTGAATTTTTACTTGGAAGTTCATTGGGAGTAAGAATTTTTGTTGAACTTGAAGAAAACTTTGGGACGAAGAAAAATACCTTTGGAAGGTTTTTGGACGGAGATGGGACGCCTAAGCGCCACCTGCACAAAAGCAGGCAAAATAGCTGTCGTGAATGTGCGCTGCAGTACCACCCCATGTTTCGCCCTTGCGCGATTTTTCTGTCCTTTTTCGTTTTAGACTCTTGTTTTGGCATTCTATTTCATCTACAACTCTACTATAAGGAATTCTTATTTTTTTTTCATTATTTTATCTTACTTGATCTTTAAGGAACTCTACAATTATACTATAAGAATTTTTAGTGATTTCTAGATAATTTTTTGACCCCTAAACTTTTCTTGTTTCCGAAGTTAGTCTAGAGAATTTTAAAAATATGCAAAAATGCTAATAGTTGACATTAGCCTCCCACACATGATTGACCTTATATATAAATGAACTCAGATGATATATTACAGTCGTGATTCCATGCCCAAGCAAATAAAGGAATGATAAGGTGCAAACTAAGACCAAGAAAGACAGGGAAAAATAAGATAAAAGAATATAAACTTCGTACATGAGATATGTCAAGAAAAAATGTAGAAAGTCGTGCAAGAAACATTGAGTATGCATTCGTATAATTTTGCATTGCAAGCGTGACAATACATTTGGTTCTTACTCTTAGATAACGAGCAGGTATTTAAACGTGGTTCCGAGAGTCCATCACTAGCAGCCATAGGTTTTATCAACGAAAGTTAAAATTAGTTAGGAATTTACTAATGTGAAAATTATATATTATTTTTAGTTTATATATACTAAGGTAAATACGGTAGCAAAGTGTATCTAAAACAAAATACTTATATTACTAGAATTTTGGAAAAACGCTCGATGGTTTTAAAGTTAATTTCAAGTACTACCGAATGACTTTGGTGTGTTTGATGGATATTATTGAGGAAATAATGTATTTTTAAATGGTGATATGATGGAAAATATGTCGTTAAAAGATAAGGAAAAGTTATCGATGTGATGGAAAATATTATTTTATTAAAGAATGTGTGGTTAAAAATGAATTTTGAAATAACATATTTGAAAAAAATGTGTACCAAAAGATAGATAGTATCGTATATTTTGTTTTAAATTTCAACCAACTAAAAAATTTTGGGCCGTCACTACTGAAAGTTATTTATTATGCCAATGGTTACACTCTAACTACTCTTTTGACTTTTTGTATAATTTCCTTTCCAAACAGAAACTTGTTTCTTCAACATGATTTTAAGAATTCTTCAAAAGAAGCTCCAGAATCTTAATGAATTCAACCCTTAGTAAGTACTAGGACAAAAAGAATATTTGATATACATTTTTAAGGAAAGAATACATTTTAAAAAGTGATATGAAGAAAAATATATGGTTAAAAAAGAATGAAAAGCTTTGAATTTACGTATAATATTATTTTGTTGAAGATTGTGTGGTTGAAAATGAGTATTGAAAGAATGCATTTTCTAAAGAATGTGGATCAAAGAGGGCCTGAATATCATTGCATAAAGTTTTCAAAGAAATCTCTAAGACGACCAAAACTAGAGAAAAAAACATTTTAATTAGAAGGAATTTATAGACGGCCAAGTTCAGATTAACCAAGAAATCTTAGGGAGAAAGCGGAAAAATGAAGAATAAGGCATGCTCAATTCATGTAATTCAAACAGGATATTTTTTATGAATTATGATTTATTTTATTTTTATTTTTTTTGGAGAAGTTCCAGAATGTCAATTAATCAGACCATCATGCAGTCAGTCAGTATAGAAAAAGATAAACTGATATATAATAAGGACTGAATACATATATTGTTGCACGCAGTTTTCAAAGAACTAAAAGTGGAATTCATTGCACACAACAGAATACAATTCACAGATAACCAAGAAATCTTAAAGAGAAAATGAGAAAAAAAAAATAAGAAATAAGCTGGGATGTTAATTTGATATCTCTTCTTGAATCACAGAAAATAGAAATTAGTTTCATGAAAACAAATGAGCATACACAAATTGAAAGATAAAAGAACTGAAAATATATAGATATATAAGTCCCCAAATTGATGAAGAAAATCAAGAATTCGTAAGCAAATAACATAAAAACCAATCAAGAAGAGAAGCAAAGTTAAGAAACCCTAGAGAAAACTGCAGATCTCATTATATCCCAATATGATAATATATATATATATATATATATATATATACACATCAGATAAATAAAGATAAAGATGAGAAACAACATACCAAGAATCAGTGGCATACTCGAAGAGCTTCCCCTTATAGGAAAAACAAATCAAAGCCACTTCTGCATCACACAGTACAGAGATCTCGTGAGCCTTTTTTAGCAATCCAACTCTCCTCTTTGAGAAAGTCACCTGTCTGTTTATCTTGTTCTCTATCCTCTTCAGCTGTACCTTTCCTCTCCCCATTTTCTTACTCTATATTTTGCTCTCAAACACAAAAGAACCCTAAAAATGGAAACCCAGGAATTATATTATTCTTTTTTTCACCTACTAGAAAGATGAAATTTTAGTTATTTCTCGCTTGGTGAAAGTTTTTAAGGTACAGTAATTTTTCTTTTCTTGATTTGTTCTCTCTTGGTGGAAGTGCTGTCTGATAAAGCAAGTACATATAGGGAATAGGATGTGAAACCCACCATAGAAAACCAGGTGGTTTTCTACGGATCTGTTGTCGATCTCCGATTGGTCCAAAGCATTTTGCGTCCGTTCGTGCTTGGTGGTTATATTTTTGTAGGGTGATCTGTTGTCGATCTCCGATTGGTCCAAAGCATTTTGCGAACGTTGGTGCGTAGTGGTTTTTGAGCTTTTTATTTTTGTAGGATGTTTCCGTACGATGGGAAATGTTTATTAGACAAGAATGTACGGAATTTTGAGCATGAGGGTACCCTTTGATGACTGTCTCTTTCAGACTTTTCTTTGGGCGACTATGAATTAAGGCCCTTTTATCTTTTAAAATAAAATTATTTAGAGTTTGTATGGCTCAAATTAAAATCAGATTTTAATACGAGTCAAAGTTAAATAATAAATATTAACCACATCTTTCATAGGTCGTACAGCTTTTCAACCACAAATTTCAAAAACTTCTATCAAAATCTACTAAAAATCTAATTTTAATCTCCACCAAACACTCCACCCCTATCTTTATATTCATTTTAATAATATATTTACATAATAAAATATTTTATATATAAATTTAAAGTTTTTTTGCGTTTTAATCGCTCATTGTGCAAAAAATTATTATTCAAAACATCATTTTTTTCCAAAATTAATATTTTGCTCATTTTGATTATTTGGATTATTAATTTTATAGGATCATTTTACTAACTTTTCAATTACACATTTCATCAAATTTTATTAAAATTTACTAAAAATTTAATTTTTCACGAAACAAAACAAAACAGGAGCTTTGGTTGGAACTATTGTCTTGTGTTTTACAATTATTCTGTGTTAATATGTAAAATATTATGTAGAATGCTTGAGAAGTTTTGTTAATGTATTATGTATGATAAGGGATAAAATTTTACATCGAAAAAAGATGAAAAATATGGATCGACTTATAAAGATTTGGACTACTTATTTTAATAAGGTTGACCTTTAAAGATGGAACATTAAATCTTAACATCGGCCCATTAAATTCTAACAAACAATTTGATTAGATTAAGACTCAAAAAGTTAGCATATGAATTTTAAGATTGATCTGCTTAAATGAGCTACCATCTTGCGGGGCATGTTGAGAAATAAAATCTCACATCGAATAAAGATGAAGCACATGGATCCATTTATAAAAGTTTGGACTACTCCTCTCAATAAAGTTGACATTTTAAGATGGAACATCAAATCTTAACAATGTGCTTGTTTTGAATAGTTTAAAATTTTTTTAAATTTGATGTTAAAATAAACAATTAATTTTAATTACAAATTCCATGGAACTCACAACTTTTATCAATTTTTTAATCACGTATTTTATCAACTTTTATAAAAAAAAAAAAAAAAATTGCTAAAACTTTAATCAAAAAGTTTGTCAAACAACCCCTATATTTTTATATTCTTATGCACGGATTGTCATTTAAATTAAAATCAAAAGGGAAGAATAAAAATGAAAATGAAAAACGATGAAGGAAAGTAAAGGAAAACCCTTTGTGGTAAAGTAAGAAAAATATATCATCAAGAGTGAAAAACAATATTACTACTAAAGTTAGAGCCTTAATTGTAGAAATGCATTACGAGGACACAAATTGAGTAGTGGGCGAAAAAGTCCAAGTACAAGCTGGAAGTGACATTTGTGGTCCGGTTGTTGTGTAACAAGTAGATAATGACAATACTTGCTCTTTTGTTTATGTAGATAGCAATTGGAAGCTAGATTTAAATTTGTAATTTGCTGATTTGATTACTGAATTCTTTTTCATACTTATGTGAATGTAAAGCGAGTTCATCGTCTACGAAAATTTGTATTTTTTTTTTTCTTTTTTTACAAGTCTTTGCTTATGTGGTAGTGATTTATATTTTTCAATGACTGGCATAAGAGTTCACAATTTAAGCTCTAAGATTGATTTAAAGATGACGGTTAGCACAAGTTTCAGATTAAATATTTTGATGGATCTAACTCAATATTATCAAAAGTGTTATAGTACAACTAGCCCTTCTCAAGAAAGTGTGCGGTAAAAAGCCAGAAGAATTGGGAGATGCAAAATGGGAGAATAGCATCAAGGGTCCGTTTGATTCGCAAATGTGAAAAGGTTTTCTAATTCCATATAAGTTGGAAAATAAAAACTCAAGTACGTCATATGAATACCTTTTTCATGAAATTGACAAAAAACATGTTTAAAGTGGTTGTACCTTGAAATTCAAATTTTATTTTCACTTTCGTATCAAATGACCAAAATAGAAATTGAATTATTCGGATGTGACATTTTTTATAGAATTTAAACCAATCAAACGGACCCTAAAAGATTTTTGTAGGGATCTTGCTTTATGTACTACGAATAGCTTGCTTCACTTCGATTCTCTTGGCAAAAGTCACCTGAATATTTATGCCGGAAAATTGCACCATCCGGTTTCATCAATAAGTTAGTTTTCAACTATTAGAAAGGAACAATTTTGATTTCAACAGTTTACTGCATGTATTTTCTTCAGTATTTTGTCTGCATGTATTTTCTTTAATGGCGTCTCTTTTATTATTTTGTTTTGATTTTAGTTGAAGACATTTTATGAATCTTAAGATTTTAGTTAACCATAAAGTCTAAAATAATATAGAATGTTCAAAACCATTTAATCGGGATAAATGATAGTGGATAAATTTAGAGAAATATATTTTATATACTTTATTCTTGTTATATAAGTAAATTTTACTTATGATTGAAAATATAATATTATTTTATTTTATTTTTAAAGTGGATAGATATATAACAATGATGAATAGAAAATAGTGTCTCCCTAGGGTTAATTTAAACAAGAAAACTAAGAAGAATATCATTCTTATTAAGAAAATAAAAAGATGATAGATTCAATATGAAAACATATTAAAGGAACTTATGAAAAAGATGTAGAACACTTATNCTAGGGTTAATTTAAACAAGAAAACTAAGAAGAATATCATTCTTATTAAGAAAATAAAAAGATGATAGATTCAATATGAAAACATATTAAAGGAACTTATGAAAAAGATGTAGAACACTTATTATTCATCAAGCTCAAGTATAAAGTGAATTACAATAGGCTATTTATAGATTAAATCTAACAAACTATCTAACAGAAGAAGGAACTAGAAGAGACTGGAATCTGGAAGGTGAGCTGCTGAACGTGTGAGCTGAGAGCATGCTGGAAACGTGATCTGTTGTACTGAGCTGGAGAAGGGGCTGGCTGAATATACAACTTGCATTTATTCCAACACTCCCCCTTCAAGATGGAACATCTTGAACTTGGAGAAGAGAACGGAGATGCAGAAACCGGAAGTCTGCCATTATAATTGTAGGAATTCGAACTACATAAAAATATCATCAATGGTGGAAAACACATTGATGGAGATGACTAAGGACATCCTCCGTTCTTGCTCACATGTAGGAATCGAAAGTGGAGGCTGAGAGATTATAAACTCAGGAGCAGCTGGAATGGACATCAGCTGTTGAAATTGAGTAAAATTCAGATCTGATCGAAGTTCCCAATGGCAGATATACCGACGGATGATCTGACTTCAGATATCCATTATCAACAGTCTTCAAGTAACATCTCATTCATAGATGCTATGAATCGAAGCTATGGGGCATGGGCAACCAAAATTCCAACAGCAAGAGTAAAAGAGGAAAGTTATCAGATCTATTCATTCCAGAGTTGATTATTAAAGAAGAAGAAAGTAACAGAGTTGTGGCAGTAGGAAAGCTAATTGTTCTGATACCATATTAAGAAAATAAAAAGATGATAGATTCAATATGAAAACACATTGAAAAAACTTAAGAAGAAGATGTAGAACACTTATTTCAAGTATAAAGTGAATTACAATAGACTATTTATAGACTAAATCTAACAAACTATCTAACAGAAGAAGGAAATAGAAGAGACTGGAATTTGGAAGGTGAGCTGCTGAACGGGTGAGCTGAGAGCATGCTAGAAACGTGATCTGTTGTGCTAAGCTGGAGAAGGGATGGCTGAATTTGTAACTTGCATATATTCCAACAATTCTAACTTAGTATGCAAATGAAGGCCATCTGTAAAGATTCCAAAGGATTTCAATTGGCGATGCTGCTCCTTATAGATTCGGTTTCTGCGTCAGTACTTCAATACACTACGAAAATAAGCAACCTCCCATAAACCACATAAAATATTATAAACTACTAGTGCAGTTACTTGATTAGAATAGGTCATAACACGATGCTTGTAACAAAATATCCCACCATGCATCTAGTAAAATGCCATGATAGATGCTTTTGGGAAGGGAAAAGAATAATATGGAATAATGATAGATTTAGCTGTGATATATATATAAAAATTGTATGGATATATAATATTTAAAATAACGAACTCAAACAATGACAATATTAGTATGTAACGTGGATGACTTTTGTACTTTTTTTTTTATTTTTAACGGTAAGATTTAGAGTGGAATAAATATGTCAGAATAGTGGATGAAAATAACTACTACTCTTATTATATTGTAACGATTAAAATGAAGTATCATCTAAAGATTTGATTTGAGTATTAGGGTCTATTTGCCAAAGCTTTTCTTTTGCGTACGCTTCTTGTAAAAATGTTAATTATCTAAACGATCTTACAGGAAAAAAATATTTTCAAAAAATTATTCACGCATATTTTAATACTCATACGGCTGAACTTTTCTTAAAGGGCCCACAAAAAGGAAATTCACAATTTACAATAGTGGAAATTACACAAAACAAGAGTTTTTAAGATTCAATTTCAAATTTCAGATATTAGATTTCACTTTTCAAAAATCAGATATTTCATTTTTAAATATTAAAAATACGGAGCAGCAACACCGCTGAATGATTGTGGTGATGTCGCGGTGGTGTGTGTTGTGATGATACTAGTGGTGGTAGTGGTGCGGTTAGTGGAGATTGGGTGTATCGAGGATGGTTTTGGGTTTCTTCCTCCAATCTGCTTCGTCGAAGCTTTGGGGGTGCTCCCCAGTAAAGTGGGGGTGCAGGGGCTATGATTTTGGGTTCTTCCTCCGATCTGCTTCGACGGAGCTTTGAGGTTGCTTGCCAGTGTTTTTTGTGGTTTTGAGTGGTAGCGGTGCCGACCTTTTTGTGATGTGGTAGCAGTGTCGGCGTGGTGTTGAAGTTTTTAGAGATGGTGGGTTTGCTGTTCCTGTGGCGGTGGTTGTTCCTGTTCCTGTGGCGGCGGTGACAGTCTTATATGGTGGGCATTGTGGTGATGGCATTTGTGGATCCAATTTGTTGGTTTTTTGGGCGGCTGTGGTGGTGATTTGTTAGTGGTGAGGTAGTGGTGGTGATGGCGATTTTGGTGTTGTTTCGACGACAATTTTGTTGCTTGCGATTAGGTGTTTATGCGACAATATTGGATAATGTTGGTGGTTGGGCGATGATTTTATTTATTTATGGGAGGCAATGGTGTTTAGGCGACAGCGTTAGATCTTGTTGGTGCGGTGGTGACGGTGGTTTTGTTGGTGGTTGTGGTGACGAGGTGGTAGTGGTGGTGGATTTAAAGTTGATAATTTGTTGGAGGTAGTCAGCAGCTATGATAGTAGGGGTGGGGATTTTTTTGGGTTGTGGGGTGGTGGAGGTGGTGGTGGTTTCGGCGACGGGGGTTTGGTTGTCATGTTGTTGGTGGCAGTGGTGAGGTGATGGTCACAAGTGTTGGTGGTGGTCATAGATTATTTAGTCGTTTGTGACTATTAAATTCATTAATTTGTAATCGATAAAAAATATGTGACCAATAAAAAATATAAATTGTGACCAAGAAATAATATGTGATCTAAAAAATTGTTAATTTGTGACCGATAGTTTGAGAATTAGTGACTGTCTACTAAGTCGTGACTTATCATATTTATGATTTGTGACAGATAAATAAGTCGTGACGTATAAATTTTTTTATTTGTGATCGATAAATAAATTGACTTATAAAATTTCTGAATTATAACCATAAAATAATTTGTAACTTATAAAATTTCTGATTTGTGTCCTATGAACAAATTGTGACATTTCAATTTTTTATTTGTGATCGATGAATAAATTGTGGCATGTAAAAATTTCAAATTGTGATATGCAAAATTTGTGATTTGTGATCAATTAATAATATGTGACCAATTATATAAAATTTGTGACCAAATTATATGAAATTGTGACCATAATATATTTAATTAATAAAATATACGTTTAATTAATTAATTTATAAATAAAATTTAAAAAAAAATCTGAGATTTGAAATTTTAAACTTTAAAAATCTGAAATTTGAAATTTTAAACTTAATNGAACAAATTGTGACATTTCAATTTTTTATTTGTGATCGATGAATAAATTGTGGCATGTAAAAATTTCAAATTGTGATATGCAAAATTTGTGATTTGTGATCAATTAATAATATGTGACCAATTATATAAAATTTGTGACCAAATTATATGAAATTGTGACCATAATATATTTAATTAATAAAATATACGTTTAATTAATTAATTTATAAATAAAATTTAAAAAAACTGAGATTTGAAATTTTAAATTTTAAGAAAGTTGAAATTTTAATTTTTAAATCTTATCTCTTAAATTTGAAATGAGTGAAACTTAATCTTTTAGTTATGAAATTTTCCCCTTACAACATATGTGTGTCAAGAAAGCTTGAAACACGTTTTATGATATATATATTTTCCAAAATTAATGCTGAAGGGTTGACTGTTGAGGTTTAGCCTCGATCATACTAATTCATTATTAAAATGCCATGATAGATGCTTTTATGAAGGGAAAAGAATAATATCGAATAATGATAGATTTGGCCAGTGATAAATATATAAAAATTGCATGGATATGCAGTGTTTAAGAGAATGAACTTAAACAATGATAATATTGGTATGTAACGTGGATGAATTTAGCACTATTTTTTTTTTTTTTAAGTTTTAACAGTGATAGATTTAGAGTGGAATAAATATGTCAGAATGGTGGATGAAAATAACTACTCTTATTATATTGTAACGATTAAAATGAAGTATCATCTAAAGTTATGATTTGAGTATTAGGGTATGTCTGGCAAAACCTTTCGTTTTTGCTTACGCTTCTTGTAAAAATGTTAAATCGGTTTTTCTAAACGATCTTATAATCCAAAAAAACATTTTCAGAAAATTATCCACGCATATTACTCCTACGGCCGAACTTCTCTTAAAGGGCCCACAAAAGAAATTCACAATTCATAATATGTGTGTGTCAAGAAAGCATGAAACACATTTTATGATTTTTTATTTTTTTTTTTTCAAAATAAAGAGTTGACTGTTGAGGTTTAGCCCCGATCATACTGATTCATTATCAAAATGAAAAAAATATCAGAGTAGGTTGATGCTTAATAACACAAACATTTCAAAAAATATTTGAGTTCATGTGCGATTGAGTCAACGATGATTTATGTTTGAGTTGAAATCATGTGGTTGTGCTTTTAAGTTCAAATTTTCTTTATTCACAAGAGAACAATTGGGTTCATTAAAATTTCCTTCCAACGAAGAGGAACGGTGAATTTCATGAAATGTATTGATTATAAATTGTAGTTTGACTTTGATTAAAATTATAAGTAACTTAGAACATCTCCAAAAGATTTTCGATTTTTAAAGAGCATATTCTACAAATAAAAAATCATCTATAAATTTAGTGAGAAAAACATTTTAAGTACTTCAACAAACTTTTTTAATTTTTAACACTTAATTTCACTACTCTCAAAAATATTATTTTTTTCCCTTATCTTCTATTTTCAATAGCTTTCCTCTAAATTGTTATATTATTTTCTTCCATTAAAATTTGAAATATTTTGAATACATTTGATTATAAAGAGTGGCTCTAAATTAAAATGTTAATTTAAAGAGTCACTTGCAGCATAATTTTAAGGATTGACTTTATAAATTAATGGGGTATTTTATGTTTAAAGAGCCTTTCGAAAATATTTTAATATTTTTCGAACATGCCTAAATTTATTAAGCCATGTTCGGTATAAATTAAAAAGTTACTAAAAATTCAAGTAAAAATCAATAATTAATTTAACTACACATTTTAATGGATACTCAAATTTTATCAATTTTTCAACTACGTATTTTATCAACTTTCATCGATATATACTAAAAATCTAATTTTTAATTGTACTAAACAGAAGCTAATTCAAGTTATCAACTTTTAAATTATTCTAGAGGTTTAAAGTTGAGTATGACATCTTGATCTTCATTCATGTGTGAAGTTGGTTCGATCGTGCAATGAGTGGATACATGACGGGCAACATTAGACCTCTACTTACTACTTAGACAAGTAAATTCGATCCGATCCATTTTAATTCCTAGCATGGTCCAAGAAGGTTGGATCGTGATAAGGACTGAAAGCTACCCATTAGTACTACTTGAAACTGACTTTTGACCTAAAAGTGTTGCCAACTTTTCAAGAGTTCACACTGGATCTTTCGCTTCCCTTCTGGTTTTGTAAAATTTCAACGGAGAAATAATACAAAAGTTGCGTTGATCAAAATTTAATAATCATTTGTAAGAAATGTTTTCAACATGGCCTATTAGCTCAGTTGGTTAGAGCGTCGTGCTAATAACGCGAAGGTCGCAGGTTCGAAACCTGCATGGGCCATTTATTTCTTGGTGATTTATCATTTTGCCAATGATTGCTGCTAGTGGGCTTTTAAGTCTCATACGCCCAGACCTGATAGGAAAAATATTATTTTGTCCATGCTCACGAAGGATTAAAATCAAAATTTTAATTTAATTCAAAATCATTAATTAATTTCAATTACATATTTTTTTTATTAAATTTTATCAAAATTTACTAAAAATCTAATTTTAGTTTCTGTCAAATGGAATAAACTACTTGTACATACAAAGTGTACACATTGGTTGTCATTTTTCTCACTGAGAGTTGGTTAAAAAAATACCATATAGGTATTGCGTTGGCGGTACCTGTACAGCCCATTTCCCGTGTACATGGGGAATAACTCTAAACTATAAGCCTAGTAAGCCTCGTTGATAAATAGTTAATATTTGAAAGTTTATTAATGGAAAATGAAGTTTGATTATTTATAAATAATTTATAAATTTTGACACACGGATGCTAAAGCTTTGGACAGTCTTAACAAGTCAAAATTCCATTATATTTATAATAATGTTTTAATTAATAATGTTCAACGCATTTTTGTGCTAGATTTGTAAAATAAAAATAATATTTGCAAAGGGGTTTTCTTTTATCGAAAAAACCTCAACAACTTTTTATAAAAAGAATATGATAATAATGATACTTGGTAATTTACAAATTCAATTGGAAATTGTATTTTATTTAATAGTGTTGAACCCATTTCGTATGCTAGACTATAAAATGAAGTAATAGTTCATGACAACTAAACTTTTGCTAAAACAGTGTATTCGATAGAGATTAAATTCGGATTAAAATTGAAAAACTGGTCGTTATTGTTGACTTTTATTAGACGAGTGTGACTCAATAATGGCTATATTTTTAATTTTAATTGACTTTTGATTCCTACCGATCACGGTCCTAAGCTGTAAAGTTTCGAATTTTGTATTCCTAAGTTAGTTGGCCCATTTAAGAAACAAATTAAGAATGTCCGGCCCATTTAAGATAATAAAAACCCAACACATAAGTTATTTAAAAGAAGAAATTATAGCGATTTTAAAATTTCATTTTCTTAAATCAAGAATCAAGTTTCATAATACAGAAATCAGGTTTTAATTAATAATTAATATGATATAAATAAATTTTTATTTATCACAATTACATTAAATATTAATTTATACACCAAAACCCTAATTTCCTCTCTCCATCCGCCTATACATCTCTCTCCCCTCTCTCCATCCTCTCTCTACAACGCTAGCACGATTGCAACATGAAACCACAGCGACTCGAGCGGCGATGATGACGTCGACGTCATCCCGTGTAAGAAGGTCTGAAGCAGCGGGTGGTTTTCATACTGCTATGGTGATGGTGGATCTGGCGGCTGTAGTCGTGGTGATGATAGCGTGGTGTGGTGATGGTGGAGGTGTGACGTACGAAGGTGGGAATGGAGAGCTTTATGGGTGCAGCAGTGGTTCGCGACTGTGGTGGTGTGTACGGCTGTGTTGCTGTGGGTGCGGTTGTGGTGTTGTGGGTGCGATGGTGGTGCGGTGGTTGGGGGTGTGTGAGTGCGCGTGCGGCGGCTGCGGCGATGGTCATGTTTGGCGGCGATGGTTATTTTTGTTATGTGGCTGGAATTTGCTGCGCGTCATGGTCAGGATCTACACTACCGCAATCTGGTGTAAGATTTTTAGGTTGTGTTTTCAGTTGGTGGAGGGGGGCTGTGGCGGTGGTGCTTGAGTAACAGCGATTATGTTGGATCTGGTGGTGGCTGTGGTTTTGATGGTGGCGGCGGCGGCGACGATGGATCTTCTTGTGTGGCGGTGAAATTGAAAGTGTTAGTTTGTTGGAGATGGTGACGTGGTGCGGGAGGTTGTGGTGTTGGTTTGTTTGAGATGGTAATGTTGCTATTGGGCGGCGACGATGGTGCTGCTGTTGCTGAGGCACTGCAAGGTGATTTTCGCAAGCGTTGGTGGTGGTCACAAATTATTTGGTTGATTGTGACCATAAAATTGGTTAACCTATGACCAATAAACAATTTGTGATCAATAAAAAAGATAAATATGTGACAAAAAAACATATGACCTAAAAATTTGTCAATTTGTGACCGTAATTTGATAATTTGTGAATGTATAATAATTTGTGACTTATAATATTTATAATTCGTGATCGATAAATAAATTGTGACTTTTAAATTTTTAATTTGTAACTGATGAACAAACTGTGATCTATAAAATTTTTGATTTATGATGGTAAAATAATTTGTGACGTATAAAAATTCTGATTTGTGATCGAAAAATAATATGTGACTAATTAAATGGTTGATTTGTGACCAAATTATATAGATCTGTGACATTAATATATTTAATTAATTAAATATATAATTAAATCATTAATAAATTTTAATAAAAACCTGATTTTTAAAATTTAAAACCTATATTCTTAATTTTGAAATGGGTGATACTTAATCCGTTACTTATGAAATTTTCCCTATATAAAATCCCAAATATTTAAGACATTAAGAGCATGTTTGAACACAATTTTTTTAATGAAAATACATTTTTGAATAATATTTTAATAGAGAATGTGTAGATAAAAAATAAAGAAAAATTTTGGATTTACTTGTAATATTATTTTATTAAAGAATGTATAGTTGAAAAATAAAAGAGACCAAAATATATTTTAGAATTAATGGAAACTTAACAAAGGCTAAGTTTAAATGAATTTGAGTACAAAAATTTAGTAAATGATTACGTTGTCACAATTGTAATCTGTATGGTATTTCACATCAATAACCATATTCTAATCGCCATGCAGACTTTCTATAAAGTATTTTTGTAAAAATGAAAAAATATTTTTGAGTTAAAAACTCATCATTTTCCGCAGCACCATTATGTTAAGTTAATTGCTTGTTAATGAACATTCATGAAAAATGTTACAAAAGCATAAGCCATTCATTTTCCTCCATTTTCTCACCATTTAAATTTAGAGAAACCAAGGAGAGAGAAACCAAATCAAAGACCAAGGTTCTAGAAATTATCTCCGTATATTTTAATGTTAAGATCAAGATAATGGATTTAAAAGATTATTTATGTCTTATCGCGTATTTCAATTGGGCATGAAAGTAAAATTTTATATAATTTTATGAATTTATGTTTATTAAATTATGTTAGTATAAGTGTGGATTTGGACATCTAAAAACATAAAATAGAAATTTCAAAATTTTGTCGAATATTCAAACTGTTACCACATATTGAGCGCCTGTGTGGGAGGGATTAAAATCAGATTAAAATTGAAAAACTAGCCGTTATTGTTGACTTTTGTGAGATGAGGAGAATTCACAACGGCCATATTTTCAATTTTAATTGGCTTTTAATCTGTACCAAACAGGGC